>JBAMJV010002787.1:0-49921 GCA_037951105.1 Echinarachnius parma | reverse complement strand
AAATAGCTAGACGACAATTTGTTGATTTTAAATGTAATTCGTCGTTAACTTCAACCATTCAGTTTTAGTGCCACAGGCTCTATTTTAGGTCCCTTGCTCTTTTTGATGTATATTAATGACATTGTTAACACATCAACACTCTTAACATACATTTTATTTGCAGACGACATTAATATATTTTATTCACATACAAATTTAAATACTCTCATTGAAACTTTGAATTATGAATTATATATCAATTATATATTTGGTTTAGATGTAATAAGCTATATCTTTAAATATAAATAAAACCAACTCTATACATTTTAAGAGTTTGCACTCAGTCTACACAAGATACTTGTTGCTAATAGAATTCATATTGTACAAAAGATTCAGTTAAATTTCTAGGCTGATGATATATTCTAATTTGATATGACATCCTCATATAAATAATATTTGTACTCTATAGGCCTAGTTTCTAGAGCTATATAGGTATATTATATAAATTGAACTTTTCTTTCAAAAAGGACACTAATTACGATATAATTAATTTATACTCTATCTATATAGCATGGGGAAATAGCAATGTGACAAAAATTAATGCAATATTTCTTCTTCAATAGAATATGTGCTCATGCCCATTTTTTAGCAAACACATTTTCTTTTCTAAAACCCTGCAAATAAATGATATTCCCACCTTCCAATCAGCAATATTTATGTACAAATTCTAAATCAATATATAGGTATAGATAGTAGGGGGCAATCAGTAGCGTAGCGAGTGGCCGGGGGGGGGGGGGGGGGGGGGGTTATTGGGCCCGGCCGCCCCCTTCCTTCAGGCCAGGTAGTACATGTAGTATCTCATTGTTTTGGCTTGCTTGCTTGTTAGCTGGTACTGGCACTGGCATTGTATTGTAAACCGTACCCAGTGGCCCGGATTCACAAAGGAGGTTCGTACACCATGGTTTAAACCATGGTCTATTATATGGAGTGCTGCTCGTAGACAAGTAAACAAGTAAAATAATTTCTAATTTCTAATGATATGACTATATAATAGTGCTTGCTAACCAGCAATTTTTACCATCTGAGAAGACAAACATTTATTTTGTGCATTTAGTAAATGTGTAGGCCTACTATCAACACTGTTAAAGGGGTATTCCGGGCCTGATAAAATCATTCGTTATTTGAATAAGCAGAATGAGAGGCATAATTGGTGAAAATTTGATCAAAATCGGACAAGAAACATGAGAGTTATACCTATTTGAACATCATGTGGTAATGAGCGATCGTTTCAAAATTGCCGCCATTATGTAACATCATTGACGAGCAACTCGCCATGGCTTTAGTACATGAAAATACACTTATTTCTCATTTTCGTTGCTAAAAATTAATTTGTCTCTGCTTGTTTTCACGAATTCATAGAAGAATATCGATGGACCAACCTCCCTAGAATTTGTAAGCTCATAAATTTGCTTAGTTATTAAGAAAATTTAAATTTTGTAAAAGTTCCATGTAGAAGTCAAAATGGCTCCAGCTCGCAAGTGACGTCACGATCGATAACAATTTCGAACGATACTATTAAAAAATCAGAGCAAAGTTCATCCTGTCATAACTTTTTTATTGCTCTACCGTTTTTGCTCAGATTTTCGATCATGATTCTTCATATTCACTTCATTTTATAGCAAACATCACGTTTCTGGGGTGGAATTCCCCTTTAACAAGTAGGAGTTTACATTATTTCTCCATCAGTTATACAAATAGCACTCCATAGATGTAGACCATGGTTTCAACCATGGTTTGTGCAGCCGCATGTGACCACACCCATCATCTCAAAAGGGCATGATGACATACTGGGGCTTCATGTTCTTGGGGTTGATATAATAATGCCCGCAGGTAAGCGGAGCCAGAATACCAGATGCAGTCTCAGTGGAACAACTGTCGGAATCGACACTATTTTGGGTATATAAATTATGATGACAAGTGCATGCTGGCATAGACCAGTATCAGGGTGGGGTGGCAGGGCAGATCTGCATGGGGGAGGGGACATGCGGTGCTCCCCTATAATTGTGACAAAATTAATTGTTTCTAAAACGTAGTGATACAATATTGAAATATAAAGAAATACATAAAGAGTCCTCCCGATAATTCACGTGCCCTCCCAAAAAGAAACTAGTATAAAAGAAAGAAAAACAAATCATTCGGAGTGTCATATAAATATATGCTGGCGCGGCATTTATATTGGATCTGGATCGATGAAACGTCTTTTTAGGAGACTACCAAGTAAATAATGTCCGTGCACAGCCGCTGAATCGAGTGGACGAAATCATGGCGTCAAATATGTCGAATATTATCTTTGTCCTGTGGATTTTCATCTTGTCATGTCAATATTCATACTCCTCCTTCACAGGAGTCACTGATCAGATTCTAGGAGGGCCACTCGATGGGCTGATGGCTACATTTGCAGACTTTGACATGGATAAACAGACGGATGTTTTTGTCATATCGGACAACGGTAATGTACTCACTCAACGTTTAGTTATCCTTACAATTTCAATCAGTTGTTTGCGTTATGTTATTTTACGCTGGTGCATGTACTTTCTTGGGGTTGCTATTGTTCACACAGTTATGTTGGAGCTCAGCGAATATGAGCAGCATCAAGTGCTGCGGGGAGCTTAGCAATAATACGTAGTCCCTGGGATGTGGTGCCGCGGCGTTTTATTATGATGCCTATATTCATTTGGCATAAATAAGCCACATGAGCTTGCTGCATAAAAATAGAAATGTCTGAAAAAAGCCAAAAGTATTTCCTAATGTATTGCAATTGGTGAAGCAATTATTAATCGGACCAATACAAAGTCCAGATCTAGCCTAGTGACGTAGGGAAAAAGTTAATAATGTCATGAAAAGTATGATCGATTATGTTGATGATGGTGATGATGATGATTCTTTTCAAGCAATTTGTGCAGTAAATTGAGTTTTTGGAGGAGCAGCCGCCGGCTTTGGCTTTGATTTGGAATGTTTGAACAGATTAAAGGGGACCACCAGGCAAAGAACAACACATTATTATATGTTTTGGTACCGTTTTGTGATATCAAATAGATACCCAACATATTGCAAAGGGTTGTGTAATTCATAAACAAAGCAATTAATTTCCACCACTTACGGAACCACGGCTATCTCGTGGTTCCACACGGGCCAGGCATTTGCGAGTGCGCCAATGCAATTCACGCGTACATCAATAGAATCCCGGATGATTCATTCGTTCTGCACAGAGCGCCGCTGGCTCTGCTCGAATAATAGTCTGCGCATTCAGACCGCATGACCGCATGGCTGAGAATGGTGATGCGTTTTCCAATTATATATTTTTTTCTGAAAACATATTTTTGTGAACTTATTGAAGGAATGGAATACTAAAGATGTTACCTTTCTATAAAAAGATTATTATTTTTGGGTGGTGGTACCCTTTAAATGGCGCCATACAAAAATTTACAAGTGCTGTGGATCATCATCATCATGATGCATGATGATTGATGATGATGATGATGATGGTGATAATGATGATGATCATTATCATGATCAAACATGAAGATAACTGATGATGATGATCGATGATATACAGATAAAACATGTTCTAGAGTGCATTGTCATGTTCGATTGTGATAATGCATCGCACTCGAGGTTTTGTTAGATTGCGCAATGCACGAAGCGTAAGCCGAGTGCGCATGCACATGATCTGACAAAACCGAGAGTGGGTTGCATTTACACTGACGCACGATAATTAGAACATGCATTTGTATTATCTGTTTTATAAAACGAGCTCAACCACGGAATTGTTTATTTTGCTGGATTATTTGTAACAGACTTGCCAGTTGCCACAATTAGCAACCCAGTCTATCTACTCTCTAGTCTAGAGTGTGAATTTATTAGGAATTTATATAATTCATCATCACTACTGCATGCACTCACTGACTGATTTCACTCTGCAGCAAAATGCAGTCAAATTCAGTTCGATGCGAAATCGCAGACAAAATTGTCCGTAAAAGTGAGAATTATAAAAGGACTGTATCATACATTTCCATTCCAAAACTTAGTAATATCAAACCACATACCATATAATTTAAGAAACTGCCAACATGTATTTACTACGGAACAGATAATTTACAAAACAAAGCATTTTCCATCTTTTTCACAATCACTTTCGCAAGTTTTTCTTTGATAGAACTATGTAAACAAGCATTGTGACGTCAAAGCCGTTCCGAAGGTGTGCAACGAAAAGTGACATTGCACTCTTTTCCGCACGGTCATGCATGTTTGTTGAAATTAATAAATAGTCACGTGACAGGATTTAACCAATCATGTTACTGAATTTACCGGAGCCATTTTATAATGATGTCTGATGATGATGATGATGATTATGATGATAAAAATAAGGATGATGATGCAATCATAATGAAAATGATATTATTAAATATTACAAATAAAAAGTATTATGTTGTTGTTCATCAGAGTAGCCTCATCTATGCTTTTACAGTTACACTGTTAACATTATCCCAGTGAGTCTAAGGGATAATGGGTATGGATGGGTTAGCCTTTAGGTTTAGGGTTAGAATCGTCATCATCAGACATCAGCATCTGATATTAACTCAATTATTTGCTACACCATAAATTAGAATTAACGCAAACATGAAATTACTATCTATACAACTTGATTATTGCCCATGATGAAGGAGTTGACATGTCTAATGAGAAATAAATATTCTAGATCTGGAGCATGCAGACTGCATCTGCCATAATTGCAGTCAGACACCTATCCACTGAGCTATTCTCACCTCCCGACCCTATGCTGTTTTGTCTCCTAGCAATTTATAATCATTTTCTTTCCTTAATCTGTTGTGTATTGTGCAGGTCATATGGCAGAACTGTATTTGAGAGGAGTGAATGGAACCTACCTGTTGGCTCTGAATCCATCATCAACAATTCAAAGGTAATATATTAATTCTAAAATTGCTGTCCTTATACATGTAATACAAATTCAAATTCTAGAAATTGTTGGAAATTTCATTAAATTTTAAGAATGTCTTTAGAAATGTGTTACCACCCTCTTGAATAAACAAGAAATAGAATGTGAGAAATTGTGATATCATCAACTAGATGTTTTTTTTGTCTGCCTCCCTTTAAAGTTTTAAAGAATTTTGATGTTAAGCATATTGACAGTCTTTCTGTTTCAATAATTTGTTTTGTCATTAGGTCAAACGACACTATTACAAATATCGCTGCAGGAGATTTCGATGGTGATTTTCAGCTGGATGTTCTTATCACAACAAAGCCCAATACAGATCCTTTTGATAAGTCCACACCCACCAAGGCCTATGTGTATTGGGGCAATGTTACCACCTTGAAGTTTGGTAAGGGAAAAAAATGATATAAATACAATTTCAGTTATTTTTAGCGTGAATGTTTCATCTCGTTGTTGTTTAATAGGAAGTATCATTTTAAACTTTTGATCACAATGTATTTACCTCTGAAATGTTTAATGATGTTTGGCCATCATCTACATACATGTACTGCCTCAGGGTAGGAAATACACAAGGGCTGAGGGCGATTTTGCCACCTGATTTTCAAAATAGCCCCCTGAAATCAGTAGGTAGCCCATACAATTACCATTGGGTATTGTGTAAAACATTTGGGATAACCATCAGATTTTAAAAAGTAGCCCCCTAAAATTAAAAAGTAATTCTTTCCTTGTACTGCCTTCATCAGTGTTGTGATCATACTTAACCCTTTGTGACAGAAATATGAAACATTGGGTCTAAAACATATACGGTAACTAGTGTAATCTGTATTGATTTTTAAAAATATTGTACGTGTTGGCATTTTGACCCGAGAATATGTTCTATAAATGTTTGGTAATAAAACAAAACTGTAATATCTACATTAAATGAATATGAATACAAAACAAATCAGTTAAAAAATAGAATGCGTTTTTTAACTCATGAATATATATTTGTGATTATGAACAGAATTGTCTCAACTATATCAAGTAAATGTTAAACTTTGTTAATTTGATCTACTTTTCATGAACTTTGTATTCAGATAACTATACTCTGGTAACAGACCAGCTGGCAGATCAACCATTGGTTATGGAGTAAGTACATGTAATTTAGGTATCTAGTGAAAAGTATCATTTCATTTTTAGGGCCTTTGTTTCAAGCCTGAAGATAACAATCTGTTTTTTTGTTTTTTTTTGCATATAGACCTGTTCACAATAGCATTGCATGTTCTTATACAATGCCTACTCACCATCTCACCATGAAAAGAAGGGTTTCAATGAAAACATGCAATGCTATTGTGAACAGGTAGTCAGTTGATGGGAAGGGACATACCAATGTCTTTTGTTCATCTAGCTGACTGATGAATTGACTGGCATATGATGTCAGAAAAGTCATAAGCTTCTGGATGGGTTTTTTTTAGAGGTGGAGCTTAGCAGGTAGAATAAAAGTAATACAAAAAATAATATTAAAAATATGACAAAAATGTACATCAAAAAGTCAAACAAATTGTGATGTATTCATTATTACAGATCAACATAAGTCAACATACTGTACATTTGTAATTTAGTCACCCTTTAAGCCCCTTTATGGTTAAAACCTGTGATATATAACTGCTTTATTTTAGAGTAGTGGTTTCAAATTATACACGTGAACATAATCAACATTTTTCAAAGTAATGTTTGAAGTTGCTTTTAAATCTGTAGATAAAATGAAAGTAAAAGCTATCTTTATTTTGTTCTCCATTTCTGAAATCCCTTTCTTGTCCTGGGAGTTTAGATGTGCGCAAGATGATTGTGCGGGTTTGAACTGTACCTGACGAGCAAGGGAAATGTTGTGCTTCTGAATAGGGCAGCTAGATACATGGCGCTCTATAAATGCTATTATTATTATTATTATGTTTGCATGGTTTTGCTCTCTTCTCATTCCAGCTACAATGCAGACATGATTCCAGACTTGTTTGGCGAGGTCATGAGTGGACAGAAGAAATTCTGGACAAGACAGTATGTACAATTAAAATAATATACATTTTAACTAGTGCCCATTATATTTATTAACTGTTTTTTTAATTCCCTTTTCATTTGTCAAAGTGTAGTCTATAATTCTGCTACCTTGTTGTTTTATTTTCCAGGTATTAGTTATTTCATAAACCAAAATGTTGTACCTGCAAACAGGTAATAGTATAATCCCAGTGCTAGTATACATATATGCCTGCCTTTTTGTGATGTTTACAGTATAACCTTAAACTGAGTTAATGTCAGGCAAACCATAATTGCAGATTTGTTGTGTGAGCTGGAATTAATTGTAAAGCAAACTATCATGTTTTTTTTTTAACAGACAGAATGATACGCGCACGTTTCGTGAGGTGAATCTTGTCACGAGGGAAGAATACCATCTTGTCGTGCCAAACTCAAACGCCTTCCTGGATCTGACGGGGAACTACGCAGCCAACCTCTTCATGATGACCAACAAATCGGGGGCGGTTACGTTTGAGATCTGGTCATACGTACATGTGACAGAGAGTGCAGAGCCGCATAATGTCTGGCAGTTCACTCAGGAATATCCACCTCCGCAACCTCCGCAAGATATGAACATAGAACATCTTGGAGTGTCCACGTTTGCTGATATGAGTGAGTTTTATGTGACATAATTCCATATTTTTATCAATAAAAAAATATATATGAGATAATTGACCCAGAGCTGCCAAGTCACCCCGTTTTTGCATGAGGCTCCCTGAAACACTAATTCTAAACCTCCCTGATTGAGGATTTATTTTGACCAGTAATTTGTAAACTTCTCCCTGACACCTTTCTAAAAACCTCCTTGATTAAGATGTTTGAAAGTTAGTAGCCCTGTTGACCCCGATGTTTTGAAATTTTCTTGCACAAATGCATACACATGAAAGAGTGTGGAACCACTGAATTTTAGGCCGTTCACCCGGGAATATACCCCTCTGCATGGAACTTGAACATATTGGAGTGTCCACATTTGCATGTGTTTGTTGATCCTAATTTGGACAATACCAGAGTTTCTAATTACATTTCTGATGCCATTGGCACCTGGCTACCACTAAGGCCATGAAAAATAAATGGTTGGATTGGCGTAACCCGCCCGACCCTAAAAATACCGCCGACCCTAAAGGTTTTTTCTGATTTTTTTTTTTTTTATTTAAAATTTCTTTTTCCAATTGCGATATGTGTTATTTGTGTGTTATTTGTGTGTTTTTGTGTATTTGTGCGAATCCTGAAAAAAAGAAGAAAAAAAACCTACCTACCTACCCTAATGTATGGTTGCCCGTTACTCCAATCCAACAAATTTTTGTTTTGGCCTAAGTAAGGGCAAGCCCTCATGTGTGTTTTTTTTTCCCAACAAGATGCTGATAGCAATTTGGACCACGTCTTGCCTGTGTGCTATGATGCCACCTGCAGTAAAGGGGCCATATACGTCAATTATTATGGATCAGTAAGTAGCACTTCCCTACCAGACTTTAAGAATTTAAATATTATCTTGATACTTTTAGTATGTATGAGTCATAAAAGACCCAAGTTGTATTTACAGTCAAACCTGTCTATAGCGGCCGCTCAAGGGAAACTTAAAAAGTGGCCGCTATAGACAGGTGGCCACTATAGACAGGTTGGCGGCCATTTTGGTTTTTTAAGCACATGTTTATAAACATTAATATCACATACACACGTACACATGAACATAAACAACATGACTATTTTATATGAAATAAAGAACAGAATCCTGGAAACAATTGTCTTATTTTTTGTTGAGAAAAGTACTAAAATAATGACAAAGGTTTCATTATGTGTTAACCTTCCTAAAGAAATCTATCATCGTCGTCTGTTTGGCCGGCCGACTGTCTGTCGTTGTTGAAGAAACAACTCTCGATCTCCCGATGTGCGCAATTGCGATCGTGTGAATCTTTGCCTGAACACAAATGCTGTTACGCAAAAAAAATATTTTTGATTGAAAAAAAAACAGTTCTAGAAAATACGACGATGAAACAAAAGGTTTATTAATGCCGTAAGATATTTTGTTCAACTTTATCAATAAGTTTTTCAATTAAAAACAAATGTTTTGCAAAGAAAGATAAACATTTAAATGTACGAGGCTATATAAACCGGTTTAGATCCGATCCGGTCCGATCCCCAATACGGTGAAAGTGTGTGCCTGCGCTGCCGCAGCGTGCGGTCTAGCGGTATACCGTGGTCAGCGGCCAGTGGCCAGCTACCGCTCAGCTCAGCGATCGATAAAAGATCACCACCACGGAGCTAACAATGCGTGCATGAACAATAACACGGATGTTCAGCCAGCGCGCGCTAATCTCAAGAGCGTAGCTCAGCTAAAAGCACGCTTTACGGAAACAATGAGTGAGCAAAAATAGACCGGTCAGCAGACGAGGTAAACAAAACAAACGGCCATTTAAGGCTTTTAAACTTGTCATTCATTATTTAGGCGGCACTTTTTCAAAGCTAAAGTGTAGATCTACAGCCCTAGACTATGGGTATATTGATCGATTAATTGGCTGCAAGCTGGCTTTACACGGCAAAGTATACCAGCTTTGCACACTGTAATCTCTACGGCTATATGCATCGGAAAATATCAAACTAGCACGCCCGCAGTTACGGCCAAACCGAACATTGATGGCCGATATAGGCGGTAACAAAATAAGTTTGGGAAGCCAAATCAGTGGCCGCTGGCCGCGTTAGGCAGGTGGCCGCTATAGACAGTGCTTATAACACTGTATTTTCCTCGGGGGGAATTCTATGTGGCCGCTAACGGCAGGTGGCCGCTATAGACAGGTGGCCGCTAGTACAGGTTTGACTGTATCACAATTTGACCCCAAAATATTGAATTACTGGTGGAAACATGTAGAAATAAAAGGTTAGGTTAGCGATATTGTGCAATCAATTAAATTGTGATAAGTCAGAAAAGTTGTATTTATCATGAATACATCCCAAAATAGTGAATTACTGCTTTGAACATTATGTTGCAATAAAGGGTTAAGTTCTCTTTTATACAATAGGCGAAATCTTGATAAATTATCAAAAATGACTCAGAAAAGTTTGATTAATGAACCAAAACTAAAGGATTACTGCTTTAAACAATGTTAAAATTTAAAGATTACAGTACTCCCCCAATGCTTCAGGACGATATACAGTTATCTCATGAATGCCTCTTTTTGAAAACTCTCTCCACAACTTCAGGATGATTGGACGCTGATCTTCCACCTGTCCGAGCTTGACTTTGAGGAGCAGGAATGGGGGTTTGTTCCCCCCACCACAACCCTGACCGACTACACCGCTCTCCCCTTGATGGCACATACAGGGGACTTTAACCTGGATACCTTGGGAGATCTCATCATCCTGGTCCAAGCCACTGTCAAAGGGTGAGCATCAAGTGATGATGATGATGATGTCACTGGTGTTGGTCATGGTGGTAGTGATGATGATGATATTAAGAGTGCGAATGATGGTGATGATAAATAATAATAATAATAATAAAAGTGGCTACTTATATAGCGTACGTTCCGTCTTTCAACGATGGTGATATTAAGGGTGAGAATGGTGATGATGATGTCGCTGGTGGTGGTCGTGGTGGTAGTGATGATGGTGATATTAAGGGTGAGAATGATGGTGATGATGATGTCACTGGTGGTGATCGTGGTGGTAGTGATGATGGAGATATTAAGATGAGAATGATGGTAGTGATGATTAGGATGGTTATGTTGGTAATGATGAAAATGATGGTTAGGATAATGAAGATGATAAGGATGATGATGATGACAACCATAATGATGAAGATTATGATGATGAAGGGGAGGAGGATGTTTGTGGTCATGATGGTGTTACTGGTGGTGGTGGGGATCATTTATAATGATGGTAATGGTGATGATAATGATGGAAATTAGAAGGAGTTGTTGGTAATTGTGGTGGTGGTGGTGGCAGCACTAATGGTGGTGGTGGTGATACTGATTATGATCAGGAGGAGGGTGCTAATGATGTTGATGGTGAAGATTTGAATGTGATTATCAAGGTAAATAAGGGTACTAAATAAATATTTGTTTGTTTGTTGACTGAAGGGTAAACCAGAGGCGGATAGTAGTTCTCAAGAATAACGGAGAAAGCCTAGAGGCAGTGTGGACTAGTGAGCCAGCTATTGGCATCTCTTCACCCATTGTGGCTGCGTTCATTGACATTCAGCGCACAGTAAGTTATATCTTGATTTATTCTAGAAATCGTGTGACCCCAAAAAATTGTTCAGTCGAAGCAAAGCCGGAGATGATTAGACATAAAAGAAAAACCCAAGAAAAACCCAAGATGATAGATTAATGTCATGAAATCTTAACTCATTCAGGACTGGTCCAAAACTTACACGGGCTACGGTCTGTGGATAATGAATGTCACACCAAAATCAATTATGGTAGTCTTGAACAGGTTAAAACTGCTGACTGTCTAATCTGCAGTTGATGGTTGCTCATGTTTTTTAGCCAACATAACATTACATTGCAAACCAAGATTAATCTGTTCTGTAGCAAAATTCTGTGCCATCCTGTCGTAGAGTGCCGAAATGTGACGTCACAGCTATCCGTTGCCATGGGTGGTTCTAAACAATGTCGGACAAGTCAGAAATTTGTGCCGGAGCAGTTGCTAAGAAGGTAATCACCCTACTTCAACCCACTACCAAATAAAAAGCCCAAATCAAAAGACAACTTGTTTAGAATTAATGATATGTGTGCTAAAAAATAAATGTGACATCGCACCTTCGGTGCACTATTATGTTTACTATTTATTTGTTTCTGTTTTTGTTGTTTTACCAGGGTCAGCTAGACATCCTTATCGTCAATCAGACTGTAGAGGGCATTGCACAGATGTTACTCATGGATAACACCCTGGCCATGGATGCGTACTTCGTCAAGATAGAAGGTAAATTAAATCTACAAATCAGTTGTCCTTTTAATGGTAGGAGATGGGGCATTTTTGGATCATCCTTAAACAGGGTGGAGCAAAAATGGGCCACTTCCCAAAATATAGTAACAAAATGATAATGTCCATCAGCTAGGGCGTCTTTTCAAATGAAAAACGATACCAAGCACAGCCATTTCGGTCGTGTAGTTTTTGTTTTAGGGCGCTGTGAGTGACACCATGTCAGGTTCCCATTTTTGTCAATTTGTATCAAGTCAGTGCTTGATAAATCGCACTTCCCTCCCGTCATAGCATCTAACAACTATGCCCATTCTCTTGGCACACAGTTGAATGCACACTAACAATAGCGCGCGTATTGCTTGTTGTTTGATGCTATGACGGGAAGTAAGTGCGATTTATCAAGCACTGACTTGGTAAAAATTGACAAAAATGGGAACCTGACATGGTGTCACTCACAGCACCCTAAAGCAAAAACTACATGACCAAAATGACTGTTCTTGGTATCATTTTTCATTGGAAAAAACCCTAACCGATAGGCGTAATCATTTTGTTACAATATTTTGGGAAGTGGCCCATTCCGTTTTGGGGGGGGGGCCACCCTGTATGCTATTGTGTCGTGTGAACTGTTCGGTTGTACAATCTTTTATATTTGTCCATTTTATAATATTATTGAATTAAACCTGTAAGTTTTTTTTTGTTTTTGTGTATAATCCTGGTATAAATAAGATATATATATATGATGGAGAGCACACTTAATGTAGGAACAATTACATCTTAACTTTTTCACATGGTTCTCTGTTTAAATAGGTTATGTGCTACTTGTATAAATAGAGGTAATATACTTGAACTATAAACAAAATAATTATGACTTGAATCTAGTGGGATTACTATTTAACTTAAAGTGTAGGTTTTACAATATTTATTTGAGAAAAGTATGTGTGTTCTCTCCTCAGTTCTGAGTGGACTATGCAGCAAGTCAGACTGTCCTGGGGAGGGATCGGGCAATACGGTAAGTTGGTGCTTTTTACTCATTTGGTTCTATAAACCTTAACCCTATATAGCCCGGGGGGGGGGCTAAAATGGCCCCCCCCTCGACATTTTCCGCGATAATTTTTCAACGCGAAAAAAATTTGCACTGAAATTTCATGACTTTTTTCTATTGGGTCTTGCGCATCTTTTGAAATAAATTTTTTGAAAATCTGACCTACCGTTACAAAGTCACGTGACCTTTTGTCTATGCATGTCAGCCCGAAAATTGCTAAATTTTGTGATTTGTGTACAAAACATATGGAAATATCAGTTTTCATAAAAAGAGATATATCATTGGTTATTTGGTCTTGTTTACATTTTAGTTGTTTGTTTTGGGGTTCATTGTAGTTGATTTATCTTTAGAAATAAAATAAACAACAAAAACAATAAAATACATAAGCTAAAAAAACAAAGAAATACATAAGAAATTATAAAAACAATAGAAAACATAAGGAAGAACCTGGCTCTTCCAATTTTTTTGTTGTATTATTGTTCCAAATGGTCTAAAGAACATATGTAGTGAAAACCAATGTTCAATTATGAACATTATATGATTTATGGCTAAAAATATGAATTTTATGACCATATTGGCATAAATTACCATAAATTACCATAATTATGCAAATTAATGCATTTTTCAAAAATTTTAAAATTACCATTGTATTCTATACACTTCACTTAACATGCGTGCCAATTTTCGCTGCAAACGGCCGCTTCGCGGCTGAGATCTTAGGGGGGGGCCAAATTAGCCCCCCCCCGGGCTATGCATTTTCAAAATAGCCCGGGCTATATAGGGTTAAATCATAATGTACACTGTATGAGTTGTCACTTTTCAGCATCAACAGGTTCACTGCTTTCAGGTTTAATTATCAGCAACAGAGTTTTAACATTTCAATGGAAAAAATACAATAGAAAACATTAGTGGTCTGGAACATTAAAAAAATAAAAATAATACATAAGGTGTATAAGGTGTGACTACTTATTGTTTAGCCCTACAGTTTAAATTTGCCCATTCAAACTGGGACATATTACAGGAGAGCAACATTGTTGTAAAAAAGGAAGCACTGGTACCAGTTACATGTGTATACATTTTAATTAAAGGAGGGGGGAAATCCCAGCTTTGATTCAGGTTTATAGCTTTTAATATGTGCCTTTATTTATATACCACACTCTTTTTTTCAAAGAAATCCTTAAGTTGGGCAAAAAAGGTAAATTTCATGCAACTTTTTTGCTTTATTTCGCATCTGCGTTCCATGCTCCTAAAAAAGTTATTTATAGCAGAGCGGGAATGTGCGCACGTGCAACCCGGATCATGACATCACAAGCAGACCGCAACGTGCAGGAACGTGCATGATTTACATGCAGAGCCTATGACTTGCTAGAAAAACAAACTCGTTTTTGCTTATAAATTGAGGCTTAACTGAAAATGCCTAAGAATTGCTAAAAAATGAATTGTATCAGGATGCAGCTACACCTCTGAGTGTATATCGTCCATGATATAAACTTAAACAAATGTTGGCAAATATTGAAACAAATGGAAATAATATCTCTCTGTCAACGTGAGTATTGCACACAGCGTGTACGTCTATGACCGAGCTAAACTGCGATTGCCTGCATGTGACGTCACAAAGATGACGTCATTTTTTTTCTCGCCCGGGGTTCTGAAAGTGAATTTTCAAGTTGATTTTTTTTATTTTACCGGGTTTTCCCACGTGGAAAATATGTTTTTATTAGTAATCTTCATGAAAATCTACCTTAGATACAGTAAAACACAATTTTGAGGCAGTTTTCTTGTCACCATACCTTTAAGTTTAAAATCTGCATTTAACATAGATTTGAATACCGGCAGTTATCATGTACAGCTGGTGGTAGAAAACTGGTTAATTTGTACACATTTTATTCTGTTTTGCTACTGGGCAATAGCGAGAATAATAACTAGTGAATTATAGTCTTTTCTCCTGGGTTTTCTCATTATAAATAAATTGTCCTCCTGCTTTTATTTACTTGGACAGCCTTATGGTATCAACCAGCCTGGACCAACTGTGAGATACTCCACAACAGGATCCACAGGAAAAGCACAGAGAGATGGTGGTAAGTGATCATTACTAGTGCCGTATTTATGGCTATGGTTGTTACTAGCTGTTACTGGAATGGATGGTAGGAGCGAAACAATACTAATAATGATGATTATAATAATTATTATGATAATAATTATAATAGTCCAACATTGACTTTGGGCCATAATTCTTAACACTCTATTCCGATATGCACTATACTAAGCTGTTACTGTTTGCTGCTGCTGTTAAGTTTATTCATAAAAGGCATTTTTTGTTTCACTATTATATGTTACATTCCAGGAAAATCTTTATGATCATTGTATAATCTGCTATTTTTCATGTTAATACGCAAATTTATAGGTATGCTTTTTATTAGTATTTTATTTTAATTACTGTGCATGTTTTCTCCAGGTACTCAATTATCTCAGTCAGCATACTTCTCACTGCAACTCCCCTACGTCCTACTGGGTCTTGGGCAGAATCCTAACTTTGTGGACACGTTGACCGTTGGCGTGCCTGCTGCTACTGTTCCTGATAAGAAGGTAAATTTCTGTTCGAACCGTTTTGATGCTAATATTTATCTACACTTTCTGTTCAGTTTCCCCTTATTTTATTTCCGGTATGAATGACATGATACAAAGGTCCGGAGACCAACAATGATCATGGTACATTGGTACAATAACATAATATTCATAGATACATTAAAAATACACATAAATCGTAAACGATGAAGTTTAAATACATTTTTTTTTAAAGCTGCACCTCTTAGCATGATCACTCACACTTTCCCTATCAAATTATTTGTTTATTTTCTTGGTTTCTGTGAAGCTTCTTCCCAAGCAAGCTTTGAACATGTTTTTTGGGGAAGTACCTTAATTAAGATTGCCTTCTTTCTAGCACTGTTCTATCAATACAGAGGACTGGGGTTTGTTTCCCAGTGAAGCCAAATTGTATGTTTTCATATAGTTTTGTGCACTAAGAGTTTTCCCTTCTCTTGCTCATACGATTGGCCAAAGCAGTAGATTATTGGATGCTCATTATCAGAAATTCTCATTCAATTACGATTCCATATTGTTTCATACATCTTGTTCTTATGCATCCACAACTAAGTGGCTGGATGCATTATGTTTTGGGTTGTTCGCCCTTGTTGTATGTCCTTATGTTTATCTGTCTTTACCGTATGTCCTGTCCGCTTTATACAATCTGGATATGATTTCAAGAACTTGTCGAGGAGTTACCATCCAACTTTGTACATGCATGTTGAGGAGCTGTTTTCATTGATAGTTTTCGATTTTCTCCATTTGATTTGACAGAGCAAACGAGTAGATGAATGGAAGTCCGTCATCCCAAACTCTCAGCTGATTGTGATTCCAGATCCCCTGGACAATCCTTCAGAGTGAGTACAACCTTAACCCTGTTGCCTGCAGGATCCTGTTGGGGCCTGTTTTAATACTATGTGGATTGCAAAATTTAGTAGCAGACTTGTTAATAGATAAAAGACGTTTTGTTTCACTGTTAATAGACATAGATATTTTCAATAATTTCAGTAACTAAGTAAAGGTAGTAAATAGATAAAGAGCCAAACAAAAAAAATTTTAATCCCTACAAACATCCCAGAAAAACACCATCGTGAGTGGGTGAAGCAAATTTTGTTCTCTTCAGTTATAATGAAATAATACAGAAGTATAAAGCAAGTAATCACCATTGGTGCTGTTAATATGAATAGATAGAAGACCAGATTTTAGCTCAAATATGCTGGGTAATTGAATGTTTCTGCATGTACACGAAAAATGCATCTGATTTTTGTTTTCTTCATTTTTGATAATAAAAGCGAATACCTATAAGAAGGGTTTTTTTATTTTGTAGATGTTTCACAATACTTTTGTCTAGCTTAAAGGAGTGTACTCTCCTTATTTATCATCTGTTGTCATCTTTCTTTCAAATTGCTTTTAGTTGGATCAGCAAGATCCTGATCATCCCTGGCCAATCGGTGCTGCTGACTGGAATCGTTCTCATCAGTACTGGCGTCATTCTAGCACTCACTGCTGCATTGCTTCACCTCAAAGAAAGGGTAAGTGACTTGCTGACTTGAATTGTTATGATCACTACTTGAGACATTCTAGCACTCACTGCTGCATTGCTTCACCTCAAAGAAAGGGTAAGTGACTTGCTGACTTGAATTGTTATGATCACTACTTGAGACATTCTAGCACTCACTGCTGCATTGCTTCACCTCAAAGAAAGGGTAAGTGACTTGCTGACTTGAATTGTTATGATCACTACTTGAGACATTCTAGCACTCACTGCTGCATTGCTTCACCTCAAAGAAAGGGTAAGTGACTTGCTGACTTGAATTGTTATGATCACTACTTGAGACATTCTAGCACTCACTGCTGCATTGCTTCACCTTGAAGAAAGGGTAAGTGACTTGCTGACTTGAATTGTTATGATCACTACTTGAGACATTCTAGCACTCACTGCTGCATTGCTTCACCTCAAAGAAAGGGTAAGACAGATGATTGTGTTCCTTGACGGCTATACATTTATAGCAGAATGGATGAAAATCATACGGTATGATAGAGATGTCGTAGGATTTTTTTTTATTTTAATTTTATTTATTTATTTATTTTTATTTACTTATTTATTATTATTATTTTATTTATTTATTTATTTTTTTGTGGGGGGGGGGGGGGGGGCACTAATTACTGTTCAATTCGGAGATAAGATGTAAGTAGCCATTTGTATTTATATGTATGTATTATAGCCTGATAATACACAATTACTGAATTATTGGGTTAAAATTAATTATTGGGTTAAAATTATCAACATATGAAACTACCATGATTTTACAAGACTTGATAGAGGCTTCTCGGACGACAGCATTCTTTCTACTTTCTTTATTTCATTGATGCTCAAATCTTATGGCCATAAATTATCAATTTGCCATGACAAATTTTTCTCTCACCCCTTGCATGTAATGTTTTTTTCAAATGACACAGCAGTTGCAAAATACCTTTAATGAAGGCCAAATATTCTCCGACTATAATCCTGTTTTTTTTTTTTTTTTTTTTTCCAATCTGCAGAAAGACGATGAGAAAGAGAAGAGACAAGCAGCTCATCAGTTCCACTTTGATGCCATGTGACAGCCTTCTTCTAACATGCCTCCTGTCCTCTATTTATTGCAACTATTTATACTGTATAGCAAGGTAGATTTATGTACTGTACATGTATCAATCAATCAGGTACCTATTGCATGAAGTGAGATTTAATGCGACTCCCTTTAATATAGGGATCTAGTAACATTGTCCAAATCCACAAAACTTACTCAGAACTCTAGTGGTTCTCTCATACCTTGTTGTACTCGTATTACCAATAGAAGCATGGAATAAGTTTTGTTTTTTTCAAATTTCCCTTTCGTTAAAAAGATATTTACGATTGAAGTGTTCGGATTTTTAATTATTCACTGGTAAGTTATAATTGTGTTCAAAGTCAGTGAAATGAGAAATAGCGAATATCACTTTGCATTTTTGCTCATTACATGGCCATAAAATATCCATTTAACATGAAATTTTCACACATTACTCATTGGACATATCAGATCACAACAAAAAACATTTTATCAACCAAGTTACTAGATCCCTTTAAATCAAATGCAACCTTGTGTTTGAAATAATTACAAATTTGCAATTGAGTAATACAAATTCGTATGCAAAAGGCTTTTTCAGAAAAAAGGAGAGAAACAGAAAAACCATCATACATATAGGCATTTGAGGCGCACCTGCGTTGAGGATAATTGGGTTTAGTTATAACAACGGAAATAGTTAGCAAATCTTTTGTAGTATGATTTTTGTTTTATCTCACAAAATTAAAAAACTAGTAGAAAAATAGTTATGTGGTGTTATTTACATGTCATGTGAAAATTATTATTATATCATGTTTGTAGATAGCCATACATGTAATAATGATAATGATATTGTTTGCACAATGTGCAGTTAATACAGTGAAACCTCATTATAATGAGCACATTCGGTCCATTGAATTTACCCCTTTATATCAGATATCTTGTATCAAGGCTTAAGAACAATACAATAACATAGAACCTGGACCTTTGAATTTGTTTTTGTTATAACAGAGCTCGTTATAAAGAAGTTTCACTGTATACCCTACTTAGCACTACAAAGTTACATTATTGCCCTATCTTGAGCCAAGCTGCCCTGATAAGCGCATCTAGCATTTCAAGGAATGAATTCCTGCCAGGTCCTTATCTTATGTACTACACCTGGGTTGAATGTGTCTTATTTAAATCAATGCCTTGTGGAAGAACAAAATGCAGAGTCATTGATCCATTTTTAACTGAACTCCTTGACTACGGGAACCGGGTGGGCTCTGTACAAAGTCTATGGGGATTTCAAAATCTCAAAGGGGGAATGAGTTAGGACCCACTGGTTAGAAGTCTAGCTCCTTTTCAGTCATGCCACAACGCTTCCACTGATGAAGTTTGTGAAAGTTTTGAAAATCTTTAAAATCTCACTTCAAATGTGTAGAACTAGAACAAATTCATATTTTGCATATATATATGTTTATTCATGAAAGAGACTAAATTGACTATGCAGGCCTGGGATGCAGTATATAGCATAGACTGACTTGCAATTTGTTTTATTAATTGATTGATTGATCAATCGATTTGCCGTTTGGTTGATTGACCGATTAAAAAGCACTGTGATCGATGCACGATTTACTCTAATTCACCTCTATATTTCTTGGTGCGTGGATATAAATCTATTTACTATAGAATTACTAATTATGTATAACTTCTTTGTCTTCCAAAATCACTTATATTTACTGTGGAATATGAAATAAATGTTCTTTATATGTTCATTGGTGTATGTAGTAGTTTTGACAATTGTTTGTACTTGGATAGACTTCACTGTAGGTAGATATTCTGCAGGACTTGGAAATAATTGATTGTAAATGTGTATATTGTATTTGTACTAGGAGTATAATGTATGTGAATGTGTAACTGTTTATTCATCTGCCTTTTTATATAAACAACAGTTAGTATATATTGATATTTATATTTATCGGTTTATTATGCATGAAGTTCATGTAAAGTCTGTAAAATGTTTGTTTCAACAAAATTGTGCAATGATATTTTACATGGTAACATTCCTTGTGTATTCATGACTTGTTCTATTTAATGATTTTTGGTAAATTACTGGATAAAATATATAAATAAAACCAATGTTAGAAACAAATTGGTATGTGCTGTCTATTTTTTTCTGTTGATTTTTTCTGAATGATTTGCTGAATGTTTATGTACTACGTAAAAGTAACTTATTCAAATAAAGTGATCCAGAAACTTCACAAGATTTGAAACTTCAATCATATACCAATATCATTGCGAGATTCTTCTGAATGTATTATGGTTTCTGGTTTCATGGAAAGAGAACACTGTTCACCTAGTCAAAAAAAGTTGCACCTTGTTGCTTGGTTTATGGTAACAGAAGCATGGAAAGGGTTTTGGCATTTATCTTATTTTTTTTCTTCATTCAATTAGCGCTTTCTACACTCGGTTTCGACAGTCGAGTATGGAGGTTTCCCAGCAAGATGAAGCGGGGAAACCTCCATACTCAACTGTTGAAACAAGATAAATGCCAAGGGAGACCATGGTGGCAAAGCGTTAACAACCCGGCTTTCCATAAAACAGTGGGTTAAATTTAACCCACTTCTGAGGTAAAACGACTTGATTCGACGCGTTTTAGCACTGCTAAATTTAACCTTTTGATGAGAATTCCACCCTCAATGAAAATCAAAACCCTTTCCATGCTTTTGTTACCATAAACCAAGCAACAAGGTGCAATAGAAATATGAAAGCTCCAAGTGATTGTAGTTGAATAAGACACAAGTTAATGGATCATTTTAAGTTGAATCTCTTTCTACTCGATTCAATCGATTCAAACACCAGCACGAGGCAATACATGATTTTCTTTTGTTTTCAGATACATATTTATTATTCACAATATGTTTTATTTTGTACAATATTATATGTCATTTTTAATATACACTCATTCATAATACAAGTAAATCACTGTATACTTAACTATATTTACTGTCAAATCTCTAAATAAATTTGATCTCTGGATCATTACATCTTCAAGACTTTATATCATAACATCGAAGTATGGGAATAAAACACCAGGCAGAGAAATGTTTTGGTTTTATCAGACGAAAAGCTGTAACTTTCATGTGCATTTTCCTTCCAAACTTGGTACATCGTCCATGTTCTAAGCTCATCATTTAGGTGATGCATTGTCTCTTTGTCATTTCCCGTTCCTTATTTCTTACTGCCCGTTTCCCAAATCGAACCAGTTTTCATCAAATATATATCCGATACAAATACACATGTGTAGAAATAGGGCTACATATTATATGATATCATGATTGAAGATGAATATATTTTGGTTCAACTCTATTCCTTTGTAACTACTCCAAGGTACGTGTACTGTGATGGTCTTGGTAGTACCGCTATAAAATATATATATAGGTACATATTCAAACATCACACCCATACATTCAATTTTTAATTCCATTTCACTATGGAACACGCATTAAATATGCCATTTACATATAATATGAAAATAAATACATTAATTGAAATCTTCAAAAAGGAAATGACCCTCCAAAATTCAAATTTCTAATCCAAATTTGTTTCCACCAAAGGAAAATGCAACATCAAAAATACTGTTGCCCACACAAACCTGTAAAGTATTGTAAACCTATCGTTATAAAGACTATCAATGAATTAAACACCGGTGTAGATGCTACTTGGGTCTATAAAGGAGTTTAAATACTACCACTCTGTCAATTACAAACACAATGGCCCGTATTCACAAAGGAGGTTTGTAGGAGGTTTGTACAAACCATGGTTTGACCAAGGTTTACATCTATGGAATGCCATTTGTAAACTGATGGAGAAGGAATGTAAACTCCATACTTGTTAACAATGTTGGTTTACAATTTACGGTATGCGAGCAGCATTCCATAGATGTAAACCATCGTCAAACCATGGTTTGTACAAACCTACAAAACTCCTGAGTCTGATGTTCAGTTTGGTAAAAAGTTATGGACACTTCCATGTAAATACCAACCCATTCCAGAAGTAATGAAACGCCATTAATGATTTTAAATTTAAAATGTATTGAAACTACATTATATCAATTCCAAAGATGTTGTTTGGCATGGAAAAAAAGAAAGAAGAAAGTAATGTAGACAATGTAGATCAAAACACCCACCATTTTACACGTGACAATACCCATTTTACACATGATAATACCCATTTAATGTGTACTTTGAAAAAAAGAAAACTTCCAAGATGCAAGGTTCACTAAACCCAATGTAAATGGGTACAGTAGGCAGAGCTCAAAATAAGCACTGGCCAAGAGCCACTAAAAGGGAGCTTGGGCCATGCAAGATCCATAAATGCCAAATATAACAAGATATTTCATACTCTTTGCTGGAAACCACAGCCACCATAAGTTGAGGTCTCATTATTCCTTGCCTAACCGGGCCATCAGAAATAGTAATTAACCTTTAAGTTAATAAAAGGTGACCATCATCCAAAAATATCACTTTGATGTGTTAATGATTTGGCAGTCTTGGTAATCCATTCCACTAACAGACATAGAAATAGCTCCTTCCTGAAAATGTTTTATACAATACTGTGAACAACCATTGATGGGTCTGCACAGTCTTTTTAATTGCTCCTGAATAAAATATATCATAATATGTTTTTATAAGACTGAGCATAGTGGCTTAGCATTTGAGCGTCCAAAACTAATGCACAGGTCGTCAAGAATTTAAACCTGGGTAGGGTCATATCAACAACTTTAAAACTGGTACCTTTTCCTTTCTAGCCAGGTGCTTTCTAACTGGCATTTATAGAATGCAAAGGTGAAAACTAGATGCCCAGAGCTTCTAGAGGACCAGCATCATTCTGTAGCTTTAACTACTTTTATAGACATGCTGCCTAGGACTACAGAATCAGGAGGATAGTTGTTGTCTTATGATACAAATTGGCATTGGAAGGACTTTTACTTACTATTAGTCAATTGAAGACCTTCCCATGCCAATTTGGCACAGGAGGTGGTGCCCATCTCCAATGCTGTAGCTATAGGCCACACCTCTCGGGCAGACAAGCTTACTGCTAAGCCACCATACCTGGTTTCACTAACTATATTCTATTATAAAAGAATCAACAAGTATACATGTACATATCATACTTCATTAATGGCATAAATATGTACCATGCATGGTTGCAGGGCATTACCAGTTCAACAAAAAGTATAATCTGCAGCAGCTTATACGAACATTGCACACAGTGAATACTGAATTCTGTAATGAAATAAATGAGCTTGGATAATATAAAACAAATAACTGCCACAAAAATATTCTCATCTGGCTTCATAATAGACAATATGTGACCAGCTATAGCAAAACCTGGCACTTGTCGGTAATTCATGATTTGAAGAAATGGGCATTTTAAGTTCACACAATGTGTGTAAAAGACCTATGATTGTAACATTGAAACAATCATATTTTTGCCAATTATTGACCAATTAGTTACAACAAAGGATCAAATGAAAGCTTGTGATGAGGCCTTTGTAATGGTTTGAATATCTACATTTTGAATTTTACCGACGAGTGCCGGGTTTTGCTATAGGCGGTCACATATGCTTGACTGACTCTGTTGTAGTAAATAGTTTATTGGCAATGAATAGATTGCAAATAATCTGTTCAAAATTATGCCATACTAACTCTTAAAATTCATTTGATAGAATATATTTTCTAAAATCATGAACATGTACGGAAACAAATAGAATAAATGGAAAAAAACTGAAAAAGCAATATTTGACTATGAAACAATAAAATATTACACTTTTGTATAATGTCATCATTACAATGTCTCTTTAAAGGGATAGTTGAGTTCTGGTAAGGAGAGTACAGTTTTAGTGAAACTGAATTTTAGTAACCAAAACCTGCATCATTACATTACAAACTAATAGTTATAACTAGAAAGGAACACAACATTACAAATGACGTAGTAAAGATCATGTTATCATTCAAAAAGAGCCGTTAAAACGTAAGAGGGCGCTCTCTAAACACTCATCGGTTTCAACCATTTTGAATAAAATATTGTGCATGTGATGCTTTGTTGAAATAGTGATTAGATAGAGAAATAACCAACAACTATTTAAATACCTATTTTGTAACTTTTTTGAAAAGAGGAAGCATTTTTTTGAATTTTTAACGGCTGGTTCAAAATTCTCTAATAAACCCGGGGCCCCGGGTTTATTACAAATTGTTATATTTATGGATATTTCAGCCGTTTCTGAACCGATTTTGATCAAACAAAGATGATTTTATTGTTTAAATATTATGCTCTTTAAAATTTTACACTCAGTTTTTCATTACCTCACAAAACAATTAAGTAGTCTAGCGCCCTCTCTACCAAAACTCAACCTTTTCCCTTTAAATTCTGTTCTGATTATATGGCACATAGAAAAAAAAAACATTCCAAGACTGTTGACCTTATATTTCAGAACAAGCACAAATTTGTGCAAGAGCCCCGTCTTGCCTCTTGGGTGACACACTCCTGATCACTATGCAAAAAGTACACAATGTAATGTTCATTCACAGAAACTGTACTTGATGTGCATAGGATGTCTTAGAACCCCCGCAACAAGAAGTTGACAGAATCATTTCTAATGCTATAGCAGGGCTATAGGGATATTTCTTAGGACATTAGGGCTAGCAAGAAATAATTTATAGCAGACTTAGTGACAGGCGTTGCTGGAGAGTAGGTGACATAGGCTTAACCATGTAAGAGGCAACGGCAGAGGTTATTGCTGCCAAGGTCATACACCCCCGACTGTCTGAACCAGGACAACAGACTAAGCTTGAAGGACAATGTGGCTAGAATGTAGAACAGGGCTGGTTCATGGATCGAGAAGAATAGCTGGTAGGATAAGGAGACTAGTTTGTACAGCAAAAGGGCCAATTCATAGAATAGGGCTAGCTTGTGGGACAACATGGCTAGTAATGTAGAACAGGGCTGGTTCATGGATCAAGAAGAATAGCTGGTAGGATAAGGAGACTAGTTTGTACAGCAAAAGGGGCCAATTCATAGAATAGGGCTAGCTTGTGGGACAACATGGCTAGTAATGTAGAGCAGGGCTGGTTCATGATCAAGAAGAATAGCTGGTAGGATAAGGAGACTAGTTTGTACAGCAAAAGGGGCCAATTCATAGAATAGGGCTAGCTTGTGGGACAACATGGCTAGAATGTAGAACAGGGCTGGTTCATGGATCAAGAAGAATAGCTGGTAGGATAAGGAGACTAGTTTGTAGAGCAAAAGGGGCCAATTCATAGAACAGGGCTAGCTTGTGGGACAACATGGCTAGTAATGTAGAACAGGGCTGGTTCATGGATCAAGAAGAATAGCTGGTAGGATAAGGAGACTAGTTTGTACAGCAAAAGGGCCAATTCATAGAATAGGGCTAGCTTGTGGGACAACATGACTAGCTGGTAGAAGACTTCTTCATAAGACATGCTTCTAAGGCCATACAACCCCAGCTGACTGTAATGGGACAAAGCGACTAGTTTATAAGACTACCTGGCTAATTTCTAGATTAAGCTAGCTAGAAGTTATTGATAGGAGACATGGTGAAAGGCATTGCTGGAGAGTTGGTGACAGTCTTAGCCATGTGCAAGGGAAGGGCCAACACTCTAATGCTGCTAAGGTTGGACACCGCTAGCTGACTGTAACATGATATCGGGACTAGTTTGTAGGACAACATAACTAGTTTCTAGGACTAGAGAACTCATTCATAGGAAAATAGGGCTAGCTAGAAGTTATTGATAGCAGACACGGTGATAGGCGTTACTGGAGAGTTGCTGACAGTCTTAGCCATGTGCAAGGGAAGGGACAACACTCTAATGCTGCTACGGTCGTAGACTCCCGGCTGGGAGCATCATGATAGCAGTGCAAGCCGACACTCCTGCTTGGAGTCAAGGGAGATATGCCAACTGGCCCGGCTCACCCAGCTGAACCCGCTGCACACTTGGGCTTGACTCATTTCCAGAACATGGCTTGTTTGTAGAACAGGGCTTGGTCACAGGACAATAACACCTGCTGGAAGGACAACAAGACTAGATGGTGGCACAAAGGGGCTGGTTCATTGAACAGGACTTGTTGTAAGGACAACCGGACCAGTTTGTAGGACTATCTGGCTAATTTCTAGGACATGAAAGCTAGCTAGAAGTTATTGATAGCAGACACGGTGATAAGCGTTGCTGGAGAGTTGGTGACGTAGCCTTAGCCATGTGCACGGGAAGGGCCAACACTCTAATGCTGCTAAGGTCGTACACTCCTGGCTGGGAGCAGCAGGATAGTAGCGCTAGCTGGCACTCCTGCCTGGAGTCCAGGGAGAGATGTCTGCTAGCCTGGCTCACCCAACTGAAGCCGCTGCACACTTGGGGCGGAGCTCCTCCTATCCGCTGGCTGGCATCGTCGGCAGAGCTGGGGGAAATGCACACAACAGAGAAGATAAATGAATCAAATTTATCCAGTAAAATATGTTTAATTTATGTGGTCAAATTGTTTGGGTGCGAATAGACAACCTGTTCATTTCTAAAGTGAAATATTAGTAGGGCAGTTTAAACAGTTGACCATATTCACTAGATTGATAACTCATTTGTTTATTTCACTTGCTCCACCATGCATTATCATTTGTTGCAGAATGTAACCTATGACATCAGGGGGGGGGGGGGGTTCACAAAGATTATAAGTTGAACTTAACTCTAAGTTGGACATAACAATTATGGAAAGCTGTTCAATAGTTTCTTTGTAAATTTGTTGAAAGGGTTCTTTTGAAAAGCCATAAAGTTTGATAAAATCAGTTAATTTTGTTATTATCAAGGAGCCTTGAAATAATTGATATATATTTCTGTTGGAAATTTCAAAAACTTGCATTTGTTGCCTTTTTAATATGCTTTATTTTCAATAATTGTTAAGTCAAACTTAAGAGTTCAACTTTGAATCTTTGTGAAACGTCACCACCCATTATAGTTTGGTAATGACAGGGTTAGGATGATATTGCTATTGATTCCTTACCTGTCATGCTCAATGGCTGAAGTTGTTTCAATGATGACACTCTGGGCAGAGTCTGTGCAGTTACATAGCGTCACATTCACCACTACAGAACATATCCTGCAAAGAAAATAAAAATGTACAAATTTCAAATACAAATTCAAATGTTAAGCATGAAAGCTATAATAATGTATTGTTTTTTCATAAGAATAATTTAAACTTTTGATCAAAATACATATATTTACTGCTGTCACCTACAGCCGTCTTCAGCATTGTGACCCGACATGACCTATCTGATGTACCAAACAATTATCGGCTGCCAAATGTTTACGACCGGATAGTTGATGGTTGACCCAGAAAGGTCAAGGCAGGTCACAAAGCAAATATAGGCTGTAGATGATAGTAAAACATTTTAGGGGGTTTAGGGGGTTTGCAAAATATAGATGCTGGTAACTAGTATTTGGCTCCCTATTAAACTTCAGCATTTTTTGTTTAAGAGTTGGCTATTGAGAAAATGAAGTCTTTTTGTACAATTTCAGTGATTTACATGGTCAAGTTTGTCTTACATATTCTTGTTGAAATCATGCAGTATCTCATCCATGTACTGCAGACTGACCAGAGCTGGTCTAGAGCTACCAGGCCCCATATTCATGAAACCCAGCTAGCTTAGTTCCTTGCTAAGTGTATTTTTGATGTGCAGTATATTGAGCAACATACAGTTTTCCTAGTCCCCAACTAGGGTCAACTGGGTAAGCCTTGGGTACCCACTAAGTTAACCCTAGTTAGGACCTAAAATATCTTGTGTTTACTTCTGGGCCACGCCATCCAAAATGAACTTGGCAAAGAACTAAGCTAGCGGGCTTTCATGAATATAGGCACTGGTTTCTTATTATACATCCATGCTTATTGCTTCAATGGCAAACTAGAAACGACCAGTCATGTTTTATAGCTCTGCAATCTGTGTTTTGTTACCTGTTCTTGTTGAAATCATGCAGTATCTCCTCTGTGTACTGGAAGCTGTATTTGACCAGTAATGACATCACTTCTGGGCCAGGCAGGGCTGGTCTAGGGCTAGCAGTCTTCTTACTACACACCTAAGCTTATTGCTTCACCAGCAACTAGAAACGACCAGTCATGTTCTATAGTTCTGAAATCCCGTGTTTTATTTACCTGTTCTTGTTGAAATCATGCAGTATCTCCTCCGTGTACTGGAGGCTGTATTTGACCAGTGATGACATCACTTCTGGGCCAGGCAGGGCCAGTCCAGGACTAGCGGGCTTCTTCGCAAATTTCACTTGCTTCTGTTCCACTGGGAGCTACCAAAGAGAAATTTAAAAAAAGACAAAACTACAAATGAAAAACCTGCCATTTAACAAAATGATGACCATATACATGTATTTAAATATTCTCCATGTACTAGGATGTTCCCCAGGGAGTTGAGGAGGTGCACAGTATACTTCAGTGGGTCTGAACATAGCTTAAATAAGAGCAACATTGTTGTTGTGCTTTACTGTTTTATTTTCTTGTTTTCAGTTTTGCTTCCAACTAAAGCCAATAATCTGTTTGCTGCATTTTTTTCAGCACATGACAACAAAATAAACCAGTTTTAACAAATACACACATGAACACTGAAATCATAGACTAATTAATGACAAATAATACATCTTACCCGCCGGACTGGATGTGATAGTATATCCGTGTTGACATTGTCAATGAATATATGACTCTGGCCGTACAGTGTGTGGTTGGTACCATCCTCATCAACAACAAATGCCTGCAGGAGAAAAATGAACAAAATAAACACATTATCCAATATCCAATATATCTGTACATATAATGGTGACACAAGTATGTGCCGAGACACCGTTTTTTTCAGAGCGGATTTTCTTTCTCAAACTATGCAGTTACCTATCTGACAAGCCTCCACACTAACTTTTTTCTCTACTGGTCCTTTTGGGCAAGTATAAATTTTGAAGGTTTACTTGTCCAAATATAAAAATTACTTGCCTCCTTACTTCTTGATGAGATTTAGATGTAAGAAATTACATTGTTCTCTCATAGTTGAACAATTATTTACTTGCCCCGGGCAAGCGAGCAAGAGCTAGTATCGAGCCCTGCCTATCACATGGCTGTTAATCAGGGGGCAGCAGCCGCTCTGAGGACAACGAAACAACTTGTGTCATACCCCTTCATAAGCAGCAAGCTCCAATGGAACCGCAGCAACAAGTAGCATGCATGTATCGGAAGACAGCTTGATTGTATTCCGGATGATCAGAAAGTAATTTGAAAGATACCAACATCGGCTCTTCTTTATACAAACGCTATAAACATGAATAGGTTGTTTCTTTATTTCAGATACATGGTTGACTTACCCTCCACATAACCAGTAGTGCCAGGTCAGCGGTACTGCACTCCTCCATCATGGAATAGCTTAGTGCTGCCGGTTTGTACCACCTAGACGTCACCCCATTCTCCGAGCTCCCGCTCCCTATCGTGCCCGGTGTGCTAACGGGTGAGAAGGGACAGTCACCAGTCATGCTACCGATGGGAGTGCCTTTCAGCTTGGCGCGTAGGTACAAGTCTGCACACGGCATGACGTTACTGGTGGTCTAGAGGAATGAAAAGCAATAGGATAAAAAGTCAAACAAACTGGATGTTCCAAGTTCCCTTTCCATGCACCCAGACATATCAAACATCCTAAGACTGGAATTCCCTGTCAGAATCTAGTTCTAGGACTACTACCCCCTGGAAAATTAGCCCCCAAGACAATTAACCCCCCCCCCCCGGAGACAATTTCCCTTGGGGGTGCTGGTCCTAGGGGGTGATTTTCTGGTGGTAGTTATCCAGGAGATACACATGTATTTTAATATTCTCCATGCACTAGGACGTTCCCCAGGGAGTTGAGGAGGTGCACAGTATAATTGAGTTGGTCTGAACATGAAATTAGAGCAACAGGTGGGGGGTTATCGTCCAGGGGTAATTGTCCACGGGGTAGTAGTCCGGATATGCCAGAATCCATCATATAAGCACCTTGCTTAATAATTTCAAGCAGGAGGTGCAGAGATTTCAACTCAATAAAAGCACACAACATTTTGTACTTGCACGTAGTTAGCATGACTACAGAGCACATGTTACATAGGTACAGCACCCATTAATTAATAAAACTTTCTGAATATTCTGAATTAACTCATGGAAAATGCAATTACTAGTTTCTCTGCTAACCCTAGGTAAAAATTGTAGATAATAATTTTAGATTATTATTTTGATTGTTATAAGTTCTTCATTATTTTCTAAATCAACATGTTTTATATTATGCTTTATCAGGGAATTACTCTTTTCAGGCCACCAGCTTTCTTTGTAATTTCCTAGACACAGTGTTATAATTGTAGATATTATATGTTTTATGAAATGAATAAACTGAATTGTTTGAACTGATGTTCTTATTACCTTGTCACTGCCAAAGAGCACACTGGAAAACGTCACCACATCTTCACTTGTGCTACCTGTATCAGATATAATAATAATAATAATAATAATAATAATAATCCTTATAAAGTGTATAAAGCGTAAAGAGTATTTGAGCAAAAATTAAATAATTGTTGTGAAATCTGATAATATAGTGAAACCCCCCCCCCCCCGGGCGGGAATGGGAAGGGCCCGTGAACGAGAGGTCCCGAAACTGCCCGAATGCGCTTGATGGCGTCCGAAACCCGGCCAACCGAACATCGATACCCGCCGGCACTAACCACGCCCACGCACCCTTGACACAGTTGAGAATGGACGTATTTCCTAGCACTTCCAGCATCAACACAGGTGCGGTATCTTACTGGTTTTTGCCATGCCGAACCTTCCGCGAAGCACTGTTGAGTTGACTTATCGTTTATTATATAGGTATAAACCATAAAGCCTTCCCGCTAGGCTCGGGCCTCATTTCCCCGGCAGGAACGCTTTATAATTAAAACTTACAATTCATCAATAAACAGAAAGGCCTTCAAATTAGCTAGAAATTTATGCTCTGTATCGGATTGTCTAATATTGAAAGGAAGTTTGTTCCAGAGCATAGGTGCAGCAAACTGGTAAGATGAGACAAATGAACTTTGGAATATTCATTCAATCTTGTAAATTGGAGTTAATATAGTACATCATCTTTATTTTTAAAAGAAAGTAAAGGATTTGTTTTAAACACGGTAGAAAAAAATCATTATATAATACTTGAATCTCTGGCTAATGGTAGTGATACATACCTGCTTGTGAGGCCTTGAAACACAGCTTCTGGGACTCCCCACTACCTATTCTCACTTCTACAATTAATAAGAGAAAATAAGAAAAAATTAATGATCATTTATGTCAATCTAAGGCATATACTGTACTACGGATCCTGAGCTGATTAGCAATTTCAAGCAAAGAATTCCAAAGTAACAACAAAATTCAACCCAATTGAAATCCTGCCAATAGGTACAGTATGGCTACTGCAAGTAATTCAGTAACTCTAATGATGAGAACATAACTATTTAAATGCCAACAAGGTTGTTTGTGTTTTAATACCATGACCATTTGTCCATGTTTGCTTCAAAGTATTACCATCATTCACTACATTGTGATTAGGATTATACACATATTTTAAGCCAATCAGATTTGCGTATTTAGGCACATTTTAGACTTGCAAAACAGCAAACTACTTGCAAATTTAATGATCATGTATCATTTTGTTGAATTAATCCATCCCACTTGAAATCCAAGTCAACTTACCCGAGTCTTGTTTTGAGAGTGGTGAGAGATGCCATCTTGCACTCACACCCGTTACGTGTTGTAGACTGATCTCTGTGATGCTGGAATCATGCACCTGTCATAACAGAGATCAAAGAGGTCAAAACACCTATCTTAGTACAAATAGGGTTACAAAAGTAGAAGTAGAAGTACAAAAGTAGGGGACGTCCAAGCGATGACACTTGTTTTTTAATAGATTTGAGTCTTACTTCTGATAGGTACATGTTATAGACTGATCTCTGCGATGCTGGAATCATGCACCTTTCAGAAGAGAGTACAAAGAAGTAAAAACACCCATCATAGTACTAATATGGTTTCAAAAGTAGAATGGGGACGTCGAAGCGATGACAACAAATTTATAGATTTGAGTCTAACTTCTTATAGGTACATGTTGCGGACTGATCTCTGTGATGCTGAAATTATGTACATCAATAAACCTAAGTACCAATAGGCATTTTAAAAATATAAATCTAGAATGGGGACATTGAAGCGATGAATTAATACAAATAGATTGACTCTCATTTAATTAAACAGGTGTTTTTTAAGTGTTTTTCATCATTTAGTTAAAATCAACTACATGTAAAAAAGGAAGTCGAATCAGTTTTATGGAATCCTGTGCTGGAATAGTGTGCTGGTTTGAACTGTGCCCCAAATCATCATTTGAGTAACTTTTATATTTGGCCCCTCAAGCATCTTCTGTGCCCATTGTAAATAAATAAAGATAATCATAATGAAGACAAATACTGCGGAAAATGCTTATCTGCCTGTGTAATCAAATATACTATATAATTAAATATAATAATTATTTGTATTATTATTTTAACCATTTGAATACCAACCTGGTTCATATTCTCTACAGTGAGTGACACAATAAGGTTGACATTGCTTTGGTCTTGCTGATCTCCCTTCCCCGTCCTGCTTGTGTCCACAACTGCATGTGCCCTGTCTGCCCTGGCTAGCAGAGATATGGAGTTGCTGGTCTGAAGCGTGAACGTGTGCTGTAACGTCCGATGCCTATGATTCAAACACAATTGCATGAAAAAAGTTAACCATGTTTTAGTTCTGAGGTTTAGGAATCCACATTCTTGGATTGAGGTATTTCAATGCTCAGGCATCCTGCTATCCTACACTGCATGTGCCCTGTCTGCCCTGGCTAGCAGAGATATGGAGTTGCTGGTCTGAAGCGTGAACGTGTGCTGTAACGTCCGATGCCTGTGATTCAAGTAAAATAAAAGAAACATGTTAATGGCTTCGGTCTTTGGGGAATTCCCCATTTGGGTGTGAAGTAACTCCATTCACTGCATGTGCCCTGTCTGCTCTGGCTAGCAGAGATATGGAGTTACTGGTCTGAAGCATGAATGTCTTATGCCTGTAATTCAAAATAACGTCAAGTTTATAAAGCTTCTGACTAGCACAAGCATTAAAAAGAGTTTCTGGGAAGTACCATCATCAATGAGCTTTCTAGCTCGGTGCTTAGAGTGAGATAGACAAAGTATACAAGAAAAACAATGTTCTACATATTTTAACTTTTTTAATGAATTAATATTTTACCTGATCTTGGCATTTTCTTCCGTCGTCTCGTAGTAGAAGAGCATTCTAATGTCATGTAGTCCACTCTCATCTGGCCCCCTGATCCACAGAGGCATCGACAACGATGCCCCCGGCGCTAAACATCCCCCGTCGGGCAAGACGATTTCAGTCACACAGTTTACATTGCACTTGCTCCCCTCCACCTCATTAATCACACACGATTCCACTCCTCCCCCGCCCAACAATGGAATAGTCTGAGTCCTTTGGTTATTGGATGTTTTGCCACCGCTTGCCGATTGGCCGACGCTATTGTCACTTTTGTTTGCCGATTGGCTGGTGCTAGAGTCACTACTGATTGCTGATTGGCTAGTGTTGCTACTGCTGGCTAGTGATTGGCTGGAAGATGAAGTGTTTGAAGGGAACTGGTGGGCCTGGCCCCCGAAGGAGAATATCTCTGGCCGGTCTGAGATGGTGTGCAGTTTGTGCAGAGGACACGCCCCTTTGTTTGCGATCTCCATGGTAACTTGGGTGATCTCTCCACACAGCAGGTTAGAGGGCATTGAGGAGAAAGTAACCTGATGAAAAATAATATTTGAATGTTATTTAACTATAAATTAATTTGGGGAAGTCAAATAAAGACTTAATATCCAATGTTAGTGTCACAAAACTTGATGGCAAGAAGCCCACTTTTAGCAGCCAGTGCCTATTTTGAGCTCAAACATTAACAAATATAATACTAATTTTCTACCTTATTTTTACATGAATCAATTTGAGTATATCAGGACATGTTACATCAAAAATTTATCAAATCAAATCAGGACATGTTGTTCTTCCAAACTTTAAACACAAATCATAAAGTATTGTGATGTTTTTAAAGGAGCTTGGAAAATCTACTTATATCTATTCAACAATCAAAAGGTCTGAACATAATAATAAAGATAATTTCAAAAACTACTCTCCTCGATATAATATTCGCTTACTTCTTTGCATTTCATTAGATATAATTACAATTTAATCATTTACTTCTATAGCACCAATCAATAGGGCTGTTTTCTCATTCCAGCCGTCTCCTTATTCTCATAATTTATATTAATTTTGTGTTTTTATTGTATTAGTATCGTTCTTTTGTCATTATATTTTACGAGATATGAAATAAAACTATCAACTCAATGCATTAACTGTTTGTAATCAAGTACCTCTAGCAGTGGCATGTGTGATGCAATGATAGGGTCTAGTCTCCTGTCAGGCCCGTAGCTGACTGTGCATCGCTCTGCTTTAGTGGTGTTCAGCCTTGGCCCCTGGATATCCAGGTCTTGCATGCCCTGCACCTGAGATTTACAAAAAAGCAAAGTAATGTTGATTTTAATCAAACATACATCTACAAATACAAATCACCAATATATACAATGTTAGATGCATGAAATTATCAGATTTTCATGCAACTGAATAATTTAAATTGTTGAACTACCACCAAATATTTATTTGCAACCAATATGGAAGCTCGCATAATGTGATATTTGAAACAATGTTATATGTTTGGATAATTTCAATTCTATTCAATAATAAATACTGATCTACATAACTTGCATGCTACTTGTAGTATTCACTCACTCATTCATTCACTCAGCAGTTCGGATGTGGAAAAGTCTTCCCGAATCAGTTGTTGGAAATATCTCCATCACTGGTCTCCAATCCTTCAAAATCCTCTCTTTTTTTTTGGGGGGGGGGGGGGGGGGGGGGGGGAGGGGGAGGGGGTCTTATCCACCTCTTAATTTTTTTTTTTTTTTCTTGTGTATTTTTTCTTCTTCTTTGGTACTCGAGCTGCAGTGAACCATTTGATGGCCTACCAGAGCTCTTTGAAATATATGGTGAGCTATTGTTCACATTTGTATTTTATATGTGAGCTTAAAACACAAAAGGATTGTTTTGTCGCAGTCCATTTCTCCCTTGATTTAAAACTGCTTCAGTTATGTTCCAAATCTTTGGCGCTCATTTTTTGAGGGTCTGTGTGGTCCGAATATAACAATGACTTCTACTTTAATGTCATGTGAAAAATCAGCACAATCATTTTTTTCGACTTATCGGTCGTTTTGTGGTGTAACGTCACATATACCAACAACAACAAAAATAATTTTAAAATGCATTATTTATTTATTTACCCTGACCGTTTGGCTCCCACTCCCGGTCAGCGAAGCTGGTCTCTTGAGACTACCCGTCCGATTGGGAATGTCGCCGATGACTAGCTCCTGATTGAGGGCAGGATCTGAGCCATGACTGGACGTCTGGGGGGAGAGGCTGTAGGCCACGCCCACTATCTGCAGCTCCCCTGTCTGGTATGGGGTCAGACCCAGGTGAAGCTAGAAAACAAAGTATAGACAGTTATGCTTTTAGTTGATTAAATTAAATAATAGAAAAAGAATAAAAAATAATGATAAAGATAATAATGATAATGATAATGATAATGTAATGTTAATGATACTAATAATGATAGGCTTGATTAATATAGCGCCTAATATGATACAATATGATCTCTGAATATGGTAGAATATAACATAACAGTGATGATTACAGAAAGTGAAGTCATTGACCCTTGACTGGAGGGGATGGAGGATGCTCATCAAGAGGCTGTTAACTGGCAGGCCACCTCACAAAGATCCTAAGTTGAACTCAAATTCTAAGTTGGACAAAAACTATGAAAAGCCATTATTTGTTAGGTAAAATGAATACATTATTTATTTCAATTCGACATTAAATTTTGCTTAAAAGTATAGTATTTTCTTTCATCGAGGAGATTTAATATTCTTGAAGTGAAAGTCACTATTAAAAAGTCTCAAATATGTGAATGTTTGCACTTGAATATTTTGTTCATTCCAAGGCTACAAATGGCTTTCCATAACTTTAATTCCAACTAAAAATCTTTGTGAAACACCCCCCTGGCCTGCAAGTGGCAGGGTGAGTGAGAACAAAATTGAAGCGAGTATTGCAATCTTTGTGACAATGTCAAAGTCTGTGCACTTACCAGTTTGTAGTCATTGGCAGAAAGCACCACTTCTGGAATGCACTCCACCTTCACTACATTGTCCACACTACCGGACTGAAAAGGAGCAACACCAAAGTAGAAACAAAATTATGCCTCATTATTAAAACAAAATATAGGTATACAACAAAAATAGAACATTGCAAACTTAACTACTAAAGAATTATGCAGTATGATATTAAAGGCACCCAATATGGGCAATGGCTGAAATGAAAGTACAAGAATCAATGTAAAACTCAATTTTGTACAAATGACCAAAGAACATAGGCATTCACCAATAATTTTAACCCAGGACTTCCAGATTCCCAGCTAAGCCGAACCATTGCTGCTCGTTTTCATTTATTTAATATATTTCTAGATGGTTTCCTCAATTTAATTGTTTTAATCTAACTCATGAACATATTTCATGGTAATTAACAGGTTCCACTGCTCACCCTCTTCTCTCTGACATGATCACGGTTGGACAGAACCTCTGGCTGTTGCTCAGGATTCTCCTGATTACCGCCCTCATAGTTGACGGGGAGAAAGGTCCAGAGCAGAGTGATGTTGGTAAGAACCATGGGGATCTTCAGAGGGTTCTCAAGTACTAGCTCCACTGTCATCGGTTCTATAAATTATGAAATAGAGCAGATACTAAGTTTTGATTAGGACTACAAAATGTGAAAGATTCTTCCGATTACTGCCCTCGCAGTTGACGGGGAGAAATGTCCCGGGCAGCGTGATATTGGTTAGGACCATGGGGATCTACAGAGGAACTAGCTCCACTGTCATTGGTTCTAGAAAATAGAAAAAAAACACAGATATTTGAAGATGTTGTGAACATACCTTTTGCATATTATACAGATTAAAACAAACAAACCCTTTCGTCCAATGAATGCTTAAAGGCAGTAGTCTGTCCTGCAGTGCAGCACCTGAGGGTGATTCTGTTACTGAAACTTACAGAAAATCCAACCAACCAATTAAGAAGTTTACAATAAAACAAACAAACCATCACTCTAACAGACCATCATCAAACAAACAATCAATCAAACAATCCATCATCAAACGAACAATACAAAAAACAATCAATTAGACAAACCATCAATCAATCAAACAAACTATTGATCAAACAAACAACAAACAAACCAACAGAAAAACAAACCCTACCTCCAATGATTGCAACAGGGCTGGTTGAGTTGTCTGTTCTGCTGTGCAGCAGCTGAGGATGGGTCTGGTACCAGGATGGGAGGGTCTTCCGCTTGCACGATACCATGACAACCGTCTCCTCCATGGTGCGCCAGTCATCCAGCTCAGCCTGGTCAAAGATGCGTTCAAACGTCACTGACGTAGCTGCTATCTGGTTGTCTGAAAAGAAGAAAAAAAAGAAGAAAAAAATCCAAAGTGAATCTCTGTGTATTTGAAGGATTGCGTGGAAAAGGGCAATACATGCCAGTTTAAAACATTTTAAAGTAAGGCCAATATTGCATCAAGAATTGTGCATGCCCACAACCAATGAAACATGACTAGGTTCTCTTACACTTGGCTGCCGAGTTGGACAAGAAATATTTGGCATAAATGGAATTTAGTGGGCCCCACCTCATTTTTGGTGGTCCCCATCCAGCAATATCCAGTCCTGCTTCAGGAAACTCAAACACATTTGAGTTTGCCCTGCTCCAGTGTATCACTGTGCATCACTTACAACAGCAATCAAACTATCATGGCTCTTTAAAAACACAAAAAGTAAAAGATGAAGCAATGTGCCTACCCGAATACTGGGCTTTCTCTGGACAGGCAAGTAGGATTCTAGTGGCAGATTTCAAAGGATGTTTAATATTTTAGTCTACAGAAAAGCCAGATACCTTTCGACTCCGTCCTGCTCTAGTGTCTCCTTGTGCAACACTTGCAACAAAAATCAAACTACCATGGCTCTTCAAAAACCTCAAAATGAGAAGATGAAGCAATGTGCTAGAAAACAAACGTCACTACACCTGTTTTTTACTTGCACATTTTACTTTTGCATCTTTATTGTATATAAATGCAAAGTAAAAATTGTATTATAAACAATGGCACCTCCTGATGACACACCAGCACATCATCCCAGTATAGCTTTGCAGCTGCTTCAAGGGATTACCTCATCAAGTATCAAGTATCAAGTATGTGCTTACCCGAGTACTGAGCTTTCTCAGGAGAGGCAAGTAGGATTCTAGTGGCAGATTTCTCGATGATTGGGAGCGGGAGCTGAGGTAATGTTGCCAAACTCTGGCCCTCTTGTGATTGCACGGTGAGCAGTTGCTGTAAAAGAAATCAAAGAAGACAATTTAAATGCATGTTTTTAGTGGGGGGTGGCAGTGTCAGACATGCTGCAACGAATCTGTGAGTATGCCTAATATCTATAACTGAAAAGAACAGGACAGAATTACATACGGCTATGGATGTAGCATTCTGTTATATGGCACTTGTCAGTCATTCATGTTTTGAAGAAATGTGCATTTTAAGTTTATACAATGTGTGTAAAAAAAAAAGACCTATGATTGTAAAATTAACAAAATCATATCTTCGCCAATTATTGACCAATTAGTTAGAACAAAGCATCAAATGAAAGCTTGGGATGAGGCCTTTCTAATGGTATGAACATCTACATTTTGATTTTTACCGATAAGTGCCAGGTCTTGCTCTAGCCGGTCACATATAAGAACCTGAATTACAACCTCTTCTCTATAAATCTTCTTGAATTAAGCAAAATTTTATTTTTACCTTGAATATCGAGAGGTACTCTCTAAGAAAGGCAGTTTGCTGAACGGCCGGCTGTCTGCTATCATTGGTAAGCAGGTGCTTGAAGGCGGCCGTTGCGTTCTCGAGTTGCCTTAGGTTGAACGACTGGCGCCCCACCGTCAAGTTGATGTGATCCTGTCATGAAAAATAAATCACATAATTAGACAAACTTAACTTTTTTCAGGGGGTGTATTCTGAAAACGATTTTTCAGTTAAAATTGATAGTATCTACATCATATCTACGTCACTAAAATATATTTTAGCAAATCGCTATTCCGTAAGTACAGGTTCTGAATATCGATTTGGCAAAAAATATTTAGCTTTAAATAGTTTTCAGAATACACCCCCTGGTCTTTGAGTAAGTTCAACTTAGAATCTTTGTGAAACACCCCCCAGATGAGGTTTATGGAGCATGTGTTTTTAATGGTTTAAATACCAATTCAGGCTTTAGCCCTCTAGTATTTAAAAGGAGTTGAATGGATGCAAATATTTAAAGAAATCATATTTCAGCCCATCCGGTCAATGCCACATTCTGCAAATAACAATTTTCATCAAAAAGATAATAAAAACATGTTCCATAAATATGAATTAGGAATGGGTTTCTATGTTTAATTCATCTGAAGGCTTCTTCTTCTTTGTTTGTTTGTTTTTTTAGTAATTTCTTGGCCATCCTGAAAAAGTTTTGAGTGCCCCTTTCATTATCCAGCTATCAAATGATGAACAAAGTCTCATTAAATACCTTATATGGTTATTTGTGAAGATGGTTAATCCTACAGCAGGAAATAACAGCAATATTTTATTACACAAGACATTTTACTATAAAGACAGAAAAAGATGACAATTAGTAGAACTCACCTCTGCAAGAGCCCACCCTTTCCCTCTGTAGACCTGTAGAGCTTGGCAATAAGACCTCAGTGCGTGTTTCCTCTGTAAAGTAAAATAAAAATGCAACAAATACAGTGATGAATAATGACAGCAATAAGCATTATTGTCATTATCTCAATTAAAATGAAAAGAACAATTCAGATTAAGATAGCTCATTAAATATTCATAAAATCATGTGGGTGCATTCTAATTTTGTGTTTGAAATATACTAATATCAAAAGTTATTATTATTCGCACAGAAAATAAAATTAAATTTAACCCGTTCAGGACTGATTGATTTTGCAATAACATGTATTCTCTATAGACCCAAGCCCAAGTATTTTCGGGACCAGTCCTGAATGGGTTAAAATATAACCTTCATTTTACCCTTTGCTGATGGGAACCCGGTGGGCTTCAGTAAAAGTTTACAGTGATTTCAGAATCTCAAAGGAAATAGGTTAATTACCAAAATGATCCAAATAATGATTGGTTGACTTTAGGCTCTATGAACTTGAATAATTTACCTGGCCTGCTTTGCTGAACCTGTGACCGGCAAGAATCATGTGGAATGCATACTTTCTGACCATTGGACGGGATGAGTTGATGAAACAGTGTGCAGCTTGTTCCAGAAACAGAGCACTTCTCAAGTCTGAGTCCTGAAAAGGGGAGAAACAATGAACATTTTGATTGGTACACTAGAAAAGAGAAACTGCTCGCAGTAAAAACATATTACATGTATTCTGTATTTAATTCTAAAACCACAGGTTCTCAATATATTAGATCAAAATCAACAGGAGGGGTTGATGAAGCTATGTGCTGGATTATTTCCATCAGAGGGGGGAGAGGGAGCATATTGTCAATGAAAAAAAAGAACAATATTAATAATCATGTCACCCAAAATATTTATTGTAATGTGGAAAGGAAACATTTTTTGGGCTAAATTATTACAAACTTATCAAGACATACATACATCTGTCAAAAGAAATGTAAAATCCAAAATAATGAGAGAAATTAATTTGATGTGTTGCATACCTCCCCCGTTAGTCTGATGAATTCCAGGGCTGCTTCAGCGTACATCTTCCTTGCCTTCTGTATCTCTGTGCCCAACAATACTGCCCTTGTGGCCAGTTGAGGTTGCCTGCAAATAAAAAAAGAACATTCACAAAACTCTGTCAAAGTAGAAAAAATGAAGGTACCCACTTTCTTAAATGTATGAAATGAAATGAGTATAATTGGGTTTATGTGGAAACATAACCAGAAAACTCCCATCTGGATTTGTGGTAATAAAATAAGAAAATGGTAAATCATTTTACAGGGGATATTAAATGCTGGTCTAAACTAATCTATTCCAGTAATCATCACAGTTTGGGGACATTAGAATAACATAAACCTGCATTTATATGTGGGAGGCAAACAAATAGGCTTTTACATCTTTCAGAAAGAGAAATACTTTTTTTTTACTTCGCTTTAGAATACATGACTAACTTTTGTACATAATACACATAGTATGGGGAATTTTAAACATTTATCATGCTCCAAATAGTCCCCCACATTTTACTTGTATTATTACTTTATGTGAACAGCGAATGATGAATGTTGGTTTGTTGTTTATTTTGTTTGAACATTTAGAAATAGAGTGGGGGCAGAGATGCCAACATTGGAATTAAACAATCAGAGAGATTGAGGGAAATTTCATCAGAAATCAGGGAGATATTTATCAAATGCATACAACCTAATGACAATAATCTTCCACTAATCAGGAAGATTGGTTAATGGGATGAATTCCGATGCAGTAATTTTGGTCTATTTTCCGGTAGTCTTCTGCGTCAGGAAGACTTGGAAGCTCGGGTGGGGGGGGGGGGGGGGGGGGTGAGGTAAATGAAAAATTCAGGTGTCTTACCTGCAGCTGGTGAGATAGGTTGTGACTGCATTCTCCATGTAGTGAGATGGGTAGGACTTCTGCATATGTCCCAGCATGTAGGCCGATACAGCAGCAAATTCCTGGATTAAAGAAAAGCATTAATAATAGTTTTTCAAAGTTTGAAATATGTCAAAGTTCATTCTGTATCATTCCCAAAGACTCCTCTAGCCACACAATATGAAGTCTAGGCTAATTAATTAGAACAATAAATAAGAATTTTTAATCAAACTAATATTACAATTTTAATTCAGTTTGGAATTGATATTCAAAGTGTACCAGTGATCCAGTGTAAACTAATCCTGATCCTTTCTACAATTCCATTTAGCGGTGTGATAGTGCAGTGTCCTCTAGTTCATAAATGCCAACGATAAATAACAGGTTTGATTGAATTCAATATTAAATTGAAAGTCAGACTCAAAATTTTGAATGGGAAATTTGGAACAAAAGTTATCTCTTACCAGTGATCCAGCATAGTGCATCCATACCTGGTAATTTCGACAGTCCCCAATACCCGTATGACATGAAGTATAGAACAACTTGTTTGTACATTTTTACAATGAATACAAATAAACTGAAATTAACAATTCAAATTTAGAATAGGAATTTCCAATCTTACCAGCAGTCCTACAGCTCTACAAAAATGAAATTGAGTTTCCTAACTTACCAGTGATCCAGCATAGTGTATCCATGCCTGGTCGTTCCCAAAGTCCCCCTTGGCTGTGTGGTAGGATGTGTAGGCTAGTTCGTACATCTGAACCATGAAGGCAAGATCGGCCCTCCGCCTCATCTGAACCTCGGGAGACTCTCTCAAATACCTGAAGATAGTTTTTAGAGAATAATGGATGTAGGTTTGATTTTATATATACCACATAATGTGTATCATCTCTAACCACTTTACAATAATTATTATCTAAGATACAATGCCAACCTGCACACATCATGTGCACCAGCTCCACTTCCTGAGGAGCATTTCTTCCAAGTGGCACATGGGCATTGAGAATTTCATTCACATACAGGCTTTCCACTCCTACAAAATGGACAAAGTAAAACAGAACTGCCAATAAGAAACACTTTAACTTCATTTCACAAATTAATTGCCAAATTTGCAATTGTCAACACAAGCCTAATTATGATTTGCTAGAGTCGGTTTCGCTCAGTCGTAGCCGATTCAACATCTTGAATCGGCTTTGAATGATCTCCGACTGGCTCTTGACCGGCAAAACATGAGTCCTGAGGCAACGTATACTGAGCTCTGAAAACCAGTCGAATCGGGTCGAGTCAGCTCTGTGTGTGGAGGGCTTATGAGTTGCATTTGATCGCAAGACAGACAATGCCCGCAATTGAGCCAATCAGAATTGCGCATTTAGGGGCATTTCCTGACTTGCGATTAATCGCAACTCTTTATGCAACACCCCTCTCTGGTTGCCCTCCGTAGGCTGGCTGATGCTATCAAATGTTCATGAATGTCCCAAGAGAACTTACTTGGGAGAAGTAGTGTCAGTGACAGGTGCAGCTAAGACCTTCTCGTTCTGTTTGCCCATGAACAGTTTCTTGGTTGCGTTGAATATAGATCTCTGGATGCCTTTTCTCGATGCAAGCTGGAGAAACATAACATCAGTTTTAATATTCATTAATTATATTATTTAATAATATTACAGAATAAAAAAAAATAAAAAAATTTCTCATTCTGAATTTCAGGTTGCGTTAAAAAGTATCTCTAGATGAAATGCATGAATATTTACACTTAGAAAGACAATCACAATTTAATAACTTTTAAAACTGCAGTTTTATAAAATAAAAAAAAAATCTAAAAAACAGTTAGTTTTGAATTGTCAAGTTCAATAAGTTGCCATAAGATAATTTAACATCGATCATAAAAGAAAATATGAAATAGTGATACAATGCTTTGGGCATTTCTTAAATTTCATAAGAATCAATGGATGGATGAAAGAACTTACAAATTATGTGGTAGTGTCATCGCTATAAGATGGAGCTATCAATTATTAAATTATTTATAATCATTAAAACAGTGAGCTATATTGTTGAGGGCCTAAATACTGAGTCATGATACCTGATTTTGTGTGCAAAATAGTACAAAAGGAACCTCAATTTGTATGTGACCAGGGCATGAATTCAGGCTACTGACTGAGAACTGCCATCCCCGAATCATCACAAAATGAACATAAACAAATTAAAGTGGTAAAGCTAACCTGTTCACTAAGGGTCCTGATCATGCGCTCTACGTACGGCAGCAAACCCCTCACCACAAACTCATGTATAAAGATCCTCAGCCGGTCGTGATCACTCAGGGTCATGTGCGCCCCGTGTACATTGTTCACGCCCCCCACCGTCGCCTCCCCGGACACCTGGTTGCCTCCCTTTGGGGGTACAGAGTTACTCCCGTTCGCATTGTTTGCTATGATCAAATCCCCCTCTGAGTTTGATAGGGGGTCGGTTGGAGTAGTTAGCGGGTCAGTGGGTGTGGAAAGGGGGTCAGTAGGGGTCGATAGAGGGTCAGTTGGGGTAGAGAGAGGGTCCGCAGAGTTGTTGAGGGTAACGGGTTCTCCCCCATCAAGGGGGTGAGAGAGGATGTCATTGCTGGATGTGTCCACTTGTACCATCACAATGTCATCTGGCGAAGGGTCATTAGGTCCATCTGTTAGAAATGAATAGAGATAGTTTAAAGATATGGCACAGTATGCAATTCAATTCTTATCTTCTTCTTACAAATATTACTATAAGTAACTGAAATGAATGTTCGTCATTGAAGAATTCATTTTTGTTTAAAGGGAGAGGTGTTTGAAAAACTCACCAATATCATGAATCATAATATATTTGCTGTTTTTCATTAGTTAGTTAGTCTTTATTACATCTTTTCTTAGATCTAATGCCTTCTTTTTTTCTCAGGGAGTCTTTAATATAAACATCTGTATTAAGCGCTATGTAAATGGATGTTATTATTATAAGCAAGTTGACATAGTCACCTTCTGAGCTGGGAGTCATGACCATATTTGCATTCTCTGAGCTGGTTCCTTCTGTGACCTGGTCAGGAAACATGGCAGGGTCGTTGGATGGTCCAACATCAATATCAGTTGACTCCTTTTGAGAGAAAAGAAAATATTTTCACTTATTTTGAAATGATTTTAGATTTTTCTTCTTTCCAAATTAACTTCCAATTAACCAGATATAATTTGTAATAAACATTCTCCAATTTGCATTTCATTTATTCATAATAATCTTGTTTAATCTACCTGTTGATTTAACTTTATTGAGGTACTGACTCTAAAGGGTTTGGGATAGTCGTCTGCTCTGCTGGTCATGATCCTAGAAATACTTGCAATTTCTCCAGAACAAATACTGGTTGAGAAATTATTTCTAAAAAACATATCCCCAATTTTCATTGATTTATTTATTATAATCTGGTTTATTTTACCTGTTGATTGACCAGATTGACCAGAGTTCACTGTGACAATGATTTGTCATTTAACTCTAATGTCTTCTTTCCAAAATAAATTTAGCTTATTTAATCATCATATTTATGCAATATTTGCCAAATTTGTATTTATTTATTCATTATAATCTGGTTTATTTTACCGGTTGATTGACTTTATTGAGGTACTGGCTCCAAGGGTCTGGCATGGTCGTCTGCTCTGCTGGTAAAGCACCAGAGTCCACTGTGGTGATGATCCGCGAGTTGATTCTCAGAAGATGGCACGCATGGCTCCCGTACGTTGACTTCATACTCTGGTAGATAGCATCAGCTCTGAAGAAAGAAAACAAAGAAAATGTAACTTCTATTGGTTTGTTTGTACCAATTGCTTGAGCCAGGTCTAGGCAGTATCTGTTTAATTTTGAATATATGTTCTATGAACCCGTTCCCTTCAAGTTTCTTAAATGCCCATAAACTTTGTACACAACCCTCCTGGTTCCCATAGTCAAGGGGTTAATTACAACAACACTAACATTCTTGCAACTGTTCTTACTGCTTTTATGAATGTAACCTTCCTTTGGATTTGTCCTGATCTATAGAAACAGGATGACTGCACAACTGATCATCTTGTATGTTTTGATTGGGATGGCAGTCTCATTTAAGAAAACAATATCACCAATCAGCTACAACAATAAATCATTATAACTTCTTGTTTATAAATGCACTCACTTCTCTTCCTCTCCCTCTGAGTTGTCATGCAGTAGCACATAGTATTTGAAGATGTTGGGGCAGAGCCATTTGGGGTGCTGGGTGTTGGACGTATGCTGCAGCTGATGCTGCTGTTGGGAAAGCTTCACAAACTGGTCCATGGGGTCGGCATGCTCTGTAGATACGACCAACATACCTGGACACAAACTTGGGGTTAAGGACAACTCAGAGGCATATCCAAGGTTTTGACACTAGTTAGCACTTGTCCTATAGCCCGGGGCAAGTCAAAATTTGATGTTGAGCAAGTACAATTTTATATTAAATTGGCCTAGTTTGGTTGCCTTATCGGGCAACTAAATTATTGGAGTCAACTATTAGAGAATAATGTAATTCCCAAGGTTTAAATCTTGTCTAGAAGTACACTAGTTTGGCTGTAATTACTAAAAAATTATAATATCAAATTTAAACTCTCATTGTTACGGACCCATATTCTAAGGTACATTGAATATTTCGGACTAAATTACACACCATTTGACATTCATCTATTTAAAAGGATACATGCCACGAAGTGCCTGATGAACTCGTGATCTGATGTTGCCATGTTCTGGAGAACGGTCTCCCTGTAGGCCTCATACCAGGGAGTGGATGCTACAGAAATAGAAGGAACAAAAATCATCTTAAATTATTTATTTTCGCAGAAATTTCTTATTTTCTTTTGACTCTAGTAATTGTGCTCAACAATGTTTTATTACATTTTGATAGTCTCCACTTAAAAATGGGGTACCATTTAACCTGTTCCCTTCGAGTTTCTGAAATCCCCATAGACTTTGTACACAACCCACCTGGTTCCTGTAGTCCAGGGGTTAAAGGGGGTGAATCAATTAAAGGGGTAGGATAACAATTTTGACCAAACATTTCAAATACATTGTCTCTTTAAAAGGAAATGTTCACCACTTAATCAGGTACACCTGTGATATTTGAAAAAGCCTATCAAATTAAGCAGAGACTATAAAGTATTGTACCGGAAGGCTTAAAAGAATCATGCGAAAGTTATTACTTTATTTGAGAATGCAATAATATCATAAAACATTGTGGAGAAACAAATTTGGGGCTAGTTTCCAAGCCTGGCCACATAATTTGTAAACTAAGACTGACTCAGATGATGAGCTGCACACGTGGCTTCAGATCCCATCCTCGTTGCCACTAATCCCACAAAGATGACTCAGAGGACACATAAGACACTGATAGTTCATTTTTTAGTTAGGCTTATACAGACTTAATTGGTATCTAGAGTTACAGTTTTTCTAATATCCGCCATAGATGGTGTTATATAATTATGTACGATTAATACATCCATCATGAGCATCAATTTTATTGAAAAAGAAAAAAGACCTAATAAATGATCTTATGATATCATTGGTTTGTCTTTTGTGAGTCTAGGAACTTTTCTATCACCGAATAGATCAGCATTGATAATAAAGAATGTAAGAAACACCCCTTTTTTTTTTATTCCCTGCTTACCACTGATTTGCAGGTCATACGAGCCGACTGACACCACGTTACCCTGCCCTTCTGAAGATGGAAGCTGCGAGTTTTGCACGGCATCGTGACAACGTTTCTTGTGAGTGGTCTGCGACGGGGGTTGTGTATTCATCTCACTTACGATAATCCGCAGGTTGTGGATCGCATGCAACTGGCCGGCTGGGTCACGAATGTGAGCTGCAAATGTAAAAGATATCGCATTAAGCATAAAAATAATTGAACAAATTGCTTAGTTTATTCAGTAGCAGGTTTGATGAAATAGTAGATTTTTGAAAGAAAGATCAAGTTGAAAGTAAAGTTAACAAATACTTTTTTTTCTTCTTTTTTTTCCTTTTAATTTGCAGACTCCTCTTTAATTATTTGTAACCACATCTGAACTCAAAACTGTTATTTACAAAGCCTTCAAAGATAAATTTTAAAAGTGAGAATTTCTCCCGAAATTATTATTTTTAAATTTTGTATTTTGCTCTTTCATTTCACATTTATTTTATGATTTTGATTTTTGTGTTTCAACTATCTGTGATATTTACAATACTTTGGGCTTGGCCATATGTGACTGTAGACTATGTGCGCATGCATTTTTTCATTCTTTCCTCTTTTTGTTTGTTTTCCATGACACGAGTGACAATATTAAAAAAAAGTATTTTCTTACCCTCGGATGTCAGCCTGCAAAACGGGTGCACCATCTCCACAAACGACAAGTTATTCTTCTGCACCAGCACTTCTGCATCGTGACTGCAGACGACTGCAACTGTCGGTCCAAAAGTATTCTGAATGAACTCCCTGGCACTCTGTGAACACTGTGCCATCTTCATTCAAATTTCAATAAATTTTCGTTTGTGATTAAGAAATCAATAAAAAAAAATTACATTCACAATCACAAATTTCAATGTCAATGACAATGTTATGACAGAACTAGAACTATCTACTTGCGTGCATTAACTCTATTTGATGTGAATGCCTTCAGTGCACTCTCCAGATTCGTCATTCTCTTTTTAAACTGTCTTGCGATGTTTCAAATAGCAGAAGACCCATTTTAAACATGTTTTTCAGCTCGGCTGGTTAAACTTTATTTTCTACAGCACACTGCACTAGCATTGGCATTGCAATCAGTTGTAATTGCACTGAATTATCCCCGGCCAGTACACTGAAATTACACTGCACCTGTATACTGTACGCGTACCGTATGCATACGCCACACTTCGCTAATCTGTAAGTGAAAGATGCTTTACATTACACGAAATACAGCGATAGGTACCAGCGAAATACAAATTTTGCGATTTATAAACAACAGATGGAGACATAACAAAATCCTGCAAGTGGGTGTGTTGCTCATTACGTAATAATTATCATAAATATTTATGGCTTTACTTTTGTCTGATGATGATGATGATGATGATGATGATGATGATGATGACGATGATGATGATGATGATGATGATGATGATGATGATGATGATGATGATGACGATGATGACGATGATGACAATGATGATGATGGTGATGATGATGATGATGATGATGATGATGATGATGATGATGATGCTGATTTGATGATCGAACGATCGATGATGATGATGATGATGGTGATGATGGTGCATGATGATGATGATGATGATGATGATGATGATGATGATGATGATGATGATGATGGTGGTAACTACTCCACTGCAGGTGGTGGTGGTGATGATGATGATAATGGTAACATGGTGGTTGTGGGCACGGTGCCTGTCGTAGCGTGGTCAGACTGATGTTTTAAAGAGGGGGGGGGGGGGGGGGGGGTCACATGAAAGCATATTTTCTGTATTTTCTTTATATTTACACAGATTCCCCCTTATTTAAGATTATTCAAAAAATCACTTAAACACCATTTCCTATAAAATTATTGATATTGTAATATACTGTTGATCCTCTTAAATAAGATTCTTTGTATTATTTGTTATTGTTGTTGATTGTGAATTATTATTTTATTAATTGTCCCAACATTGTGTAATATGACTTCCTGAGAATTTGCTCACAAGGCCTTATGGCCTTTTAAAAGTTCTCTTTCATTTCATTTTATTAATGTTTATATGGCTTATGCTAATTTGTTAAAATATATGTATGCCGTGGTATATATGTATGTATCTGTTCATATATATATTTAATCTTTGATTGGAATGAATAAATGTTGTCTTCTTG
>JBAMJV010002786.1:0-56332 GCA_037951105.1 Echinarachnius parma | reverse complement strand
TGCACAAAAATCAAAATTTTCTAGTTGTTCTTTTGTTATAAATGTTTTAAGCAAAAAATGCACAAACTAAGCTAATAAACAGCTATAAATAGCTAGTCCAAAGTCCATTGAATTAGATGTTAGGGGGCTGATTTCTTGTTCTTTCTGAGAGGACAGATTTGGGTTCTTTCTATCTTTCTATCTATTGTATCAACCAATCTAATTTTATTATATCTTCGTCTACCAATATGTCATCATTTTATCTATATATTTTCTCTAATCGCACTGTATATCTATCTATCTCACCATACATATATATCTCTAATCTATCTCTGATCATTATGCAAGTGCTTATATCTGTCTCGTGTGCATTCCCCAATATTGTCTCTTTAACATCTTGTGTACAATCAGTCAATCATCAAATGTATTTGTATATATCAATGTATAAAGCAGCTTCATATTTTAAATACATAATTAATAGGCAGCTTTTCCTTCTTATATTCCAATGTAAAAGGGGAGTAACAGAGGAAACAGGTTATGGAAATATGTGTTCCTAACAGGATGGCAAGCTAGAATATATACAAGAATATTTTGTTACATACCTGCCTTATTATTGAATATAACCATCCAGTATGTACAGTATATGGAAAATATGAAAATATTTATTGTCAACATGAACTTTGGATTTTGATGATGTTTCTTTTAATTATTTTATGAACTTTCTATTGCCCCAAAATGCATTTGCTCATTGATTTGAATTAGGCAATTTAATTACTGAAATACTAGTTTTGTGATGTTATTTATGTCTTCAAGTATGATATGTTGTACTTATGGTCTCTTTATTTTATGTCAAACTGATCAAACATATCCTCAATAGCATTGACGGCATTTGCTTCTAATTTGTGTAAAGGATGAAACCATTTTTTTAATGCAGACATCATAACCCTTCTGATTTTGGCTGAAAATGTATGCTTTTCTTTCCCATTATGATTTCCCCCTTTTTTTTTCTTGTGAAACAGCCATTTAGTTTTTAATTTGATTGTCAGATTTGAACCAGGTTAAATGCATACAATTGTGGGGAGTTTTGTTGCATTAGGAACAACATGAAATTTTATCCCTAAAAAAATCTGGATTTTCAAAATGAAATGTTATTGGATAAACCATTCTGTTTCAATTGCAATACCTGTGCCTGTAGAGTAATAAAGCAATAGTTACAGTTATTAGATGTAGTGCTATATTATTCACATGTAATAATATATTTTAGTGCATACACACTATTATAATTGCCCGCTGAAACGTGATACACACTGATTCATTCTGCACACAAAGAGCACTCCTCCAGTGACCAGCTACCTGTTCACCCATTTCAAGTATTGATATTGACATGTATTTCCCTATTGGTAAGAAAGGGGAACTTTACTGAAGTCAAAACGTGAACAGTAGTTGTTAGCTTGGTAGTACTTGTAAACAGAAGTTATATTTTTACATGCATTATGTATTTTATTATTGTTATAATTTACCATTATGTTTTACAAGTGTGCTTTCACCTATGAAAAATCTGTTTATTATCAGTATTTGTGCATATCTAAACACTCTAAAGACGTGTTTACATCTAATAATAGTTTTATTATTTGCATTACTTTTCATATACTTTATATATACAATTTGTTATATATGTTGTAATCAAATTACAGTTTTACCAGTTAATAGACATTGCAAAACTTTATTTCCTTACATAATGTGACCCGGCTATAGCAAAACCCTGCACTTGTCAGTAAAATCAAAATGTAGATTTTCATACCGTTAAAAAGGCCTCATCACAAGCTTTAATTCGATGCTTTGTTCTAACAAATTGGTCAATAATGGCGAAGAAATGATTGTTTCAACTTACAATCACAAGTCTTTTACACAAATTATGTGAACTTAAATTGCCCATTTCTCAAAAACATGAATTACGACAAGTGCAGGGGTTTTGCTATAGCCTGTCACAGATATGCATAAGACCATATAGAAATGATAATAAATGAATATCACATAAGCAATTGTAATGTCAAGCAGTGAATCACAAAGTTATCAAGCCCAATCATGATCACTATTTAGAATTCCTGTCAGAAATGTCTTTAACTCTCTCAGTAAACACGGCCAATGCAGTTTGTTGAGAAGATATACTACTAGGCCCATTACATGAAACCCTGCTACTTAGTTTTACGAAAATTAGTCTGGGATGATACCGAGAGAAGTAAATAACAAATTGTCATGGAAAGATGGATTACTAGAGCTTACCTGGTAAGTCCTGGCCCCATATCATAAAACCCGGCTTGCTAAGTCACGCTAAGTGTATTTTAATCTGCGCAGTTATTGAGGCAACAAAACATCTCCTTGTTCCCAACTAGGGTTAGCTGTGAGCCTTAGATACCCAATAAGTTACCTGAGTTAGAAACTAAAATAGTTGGTGTTTTATCTTAGCCATATCATTCAAAACAGACTTAGCATGAAACTAGGTAGCAGGGCTTTTATGAATAATGGTCCCTGGTAGATAACAAAGGGGCATGCTAACCCAGAGTAACTGCAAGTTAGCAACTAAGAAAACAATCTTTTTACTTAATTTATTGTATACCGTAAAACTCCGTGTGTATAAGACGCACTTTTTTCCAGTCGGAAAATTTTCAAAGTGGGGGGTGCGTTTTATACACAGGTACAAGCCAAAAAAAAAAAAAAAAAAAAAAAAACACCCGGTAGTCATGTTTAATGCATATTAAACTGGTCTAGGCATGACAAGAGCTTGATATAAGGGGGAACATTTATCAAAATATACCTTTTTCCTACATACAATTATAGTGGTTAGCAAAACAAAATGCAAGTTTTTAAGCAGTAACACTGCACTAATTGAATATTCAGATATTCATGGAGTAGCAGCACTCATTTAATATTCAATTTTCTAAACAAGTGGTTATACCTTTTTCTCAACAAAAAAGTTTATTAATTGAATTAGTATTTTGCATATTTAATGAGCAATTGCTACCTCATGAATATATGAATATTCCCTGAAAAAAAACATTTCATTAAAAAAAAAAAAAAAAAAAGGAAAAAAAAAATTTTTATAGAAAGTTGGGGGGTGCGTTTTAATACCACGAGTGCGTCTTATACACGGAGTTTTACGGTAATCTGCAACATACAGTGGCATAGCGTGGTCGGACTGATTGGGGGGGACACTTATGTATTTCTTTGTTTTTTTCAAAAAAATTTCCACCCCCCTCCCCCACCCCCCCCTCCCCCCCCCCCCTCGCTACGCCACTGATCGCAGATAGACTTACAACTGAACTAAGCTAGTGGTTTTATGAATATGGGCCCTGGTAGACTATACGTAACTCTACTATAATCCCATTGTACCCAGGGGGCAAACACCCATTTTTTTCCGGATATCAGCTTTTGCCTGTTGTAAAAGGTGGTGGCCAGAAATGGCTTCTAGGACCTCTAGGAACACAATCTAGGTGGACAACCTCGCGGACAAGCTGCCTCGAAGCCCACAGAATGAGTTTTAAGAAAAACACCCCTACTTGTAGCTATATGGTGGGTTTAGGTCTTAGGGGGTCATGAAGTCCCGATCTCACATTTTTCATGATTACACCCACGATGATTGATGATACCTGCTTGTAAATTCATGGACGTCTTCCTTAGATTCCTGCGCATCATAGTATACAAATTTGAGCATATTGCATATTTGGTTGTGTGAAAATTGTTGTTAAAGCGTGATGCGTCACACACGGAAGTGACATTTTTATGGAGCGATTATGTATAAAAAGCAATATAGTACCAATAATTAAAAACAATGATATATTTTGATCATTACAAACTAAATGTGCATCAAAATAACTTAAGATATATGTTTACCATGAAATAACTATTAAAAACACTAAACAAATAAAGTACATGAGCAATACAAACAAAGAAATACATCATAAGGAATTTGAATCAGTTCATGTAATTATTTTCTTTAGATCTTCAAAAATACATTCACTGATACAAAAATGCATCAAAAGTAATAAATTAAACTTTGTTAGTGTTCCATGGATTTAGTGTGGTCAGGAGACTAAATAAATAGTCTCTATTTGTAGTTGTCTTTCATATTTTTGAGCTCAGATTACAGGATATTATATACAGCTATGGATTGTTGTGAAATGGTTTACCCAACAATATTATGACCTACGAAACAACCAAGGTTGGACAATTTAACTGCTGAAAGTATGAAGTGAAAAGTGAAAAGTGCCCTTTCTATACGTGTATACTAACCCTACTTTCCTGAGATACGCATACATATTTTGATGAGAGACCAGTTATAAAACAAAAGTCCCATTATTGCAGAAATAATATTGACCAAGCCAAATGAACAAATACATACAAAACATACAATGTAAATTGTAGTTTCGGCAAAACATGGTATTACGCTTTCTGTGAATGATCTTTTCATTTCTGATCCGCCAACTGATATCACAAGATTTCCCGCGAATTTTCCTATCATTTCTTAAGTCCACCTAGCTGCTATCACTATCATCGCAAATATTCTATCGTTTTCTATAGTCACCAGCTGCTATCATTGATATCCGTGAATGTTATATTCATTTTCTGTGATGGCCCCCAGTGCTACAATCATATCATGGATAGGTTGGTATGCATTATGGGCTGTCCTCACCCACATCTCGGAGATATCGTGAGATTTGTTGCACCGTGGTATGTATGACAACGCTGTCGACTCAAAAATCAATCTGGAGACTGTAGAGTGTGTGGAGTTGACCCGTGTATCAGCTCCTGGTTGTGTAGATTCAAGGGCTGGAACTTCCACCACAGATCCTCCTGAGTAGGAGCACACTTTTTGTTTTCTTCTTATGAATCCGCCACCAAGGTACAGATGAGTTTGGCCAAGAGAAGGTTCACGCTGTTCATTCTCAACCACCTTTCACACAGGAAGCTCAGAAGGTTCGCCTTGTTTGCTGATACAGAGGACAAAGCTCCTATCGATCAGGAGCTTGTGTACTGCCCACTGACTTTATATACCTGGCTAATTTGATCGGGTATACTCTGTTCCCTGTTCAAGCAGACTTCAGGCTGGCTCAATGTATCTGCTGTAACAAAAGTGTATGATATCGGTACCACAGGAACATCTTTCAGCACAGATTTGTGTACGTTCGGCGATTGCTTCAAATGTTTCCCCTTTGTGAAATGGACCAGCGCCGTATGGCGCACATTGCATCAACAACAACTGCTGTTTTGTTGTCATCCTGACGCAAATCGAAACACATGTCACTTTGGTTTCCTCTTTAAGACCTTCACCAGGCTAGCATGGGTACCACTTCTCATACTGCCGTCTCCTGAACAAAGATGGAGGACTATTACATGCGACCTCATGCTGTCCCTATGAATCAAAAATGTAGAGTTGTCCCACCACTAACAATAATCTGTGTCATGCGCAGTCTGAGTGGCAGAGATACCACTAGCTACCCATGCTCAGCGGCCAAGAAAGCATGGCCCAAGAGCAGCATGAACGAAACACACCTGCAGTGGTAGACTATGGTGACAACCAAGCAAATGCCATAACAGGCGACCTCATCACCCTAGCACGAGAACTGACCATAGATGTGTACACCACCAAAAGCGACAATTTAAGATTCTGATCTTGAAAATTGAGAGCCTCACATAGTTCTTGAACAACAAGTTACTCTCCTGAGCTGGCTGCTGCCACAGAGATGCTTCCTCTTGACACTAAATAGAGCTGCTCATGCGACCATCATTGACAGATGCGCACATGCCAAGCCAAACATTCCATCGTGTACAGAGTTCGGATGGTCCATGACTGATGGGAACCAATTCCAGTGCCATCTACACAGCAAGCTGGCTGACATCGATGGAGAAAGACCTATCGTGTGGATGTGTCAGGGGATGCTAGAAGAACTGTTCTTGCTCAAGAAGGCGGTTCCATGCTACATAGGCTGCCGTTGTCAGGGCATAAAAACCAAGTGCAGAAGGGTGCAAGTGCACTGCTATAATGGAAAGCAGTGATAGCAGCAGTGGACTCCAGAAAATGAATAGAACATTCGCGGAAAGCAGAGATTGCAGCTGGTGACTCATTCGCGGATATCTGTGATAGCAGCTGGTGACTTAGAAAATGAATAAAACATTCGCAGATTGTCAGTGATAGCAGCTGCTGACTTAGAAATGAAATAGAACATTCGCGGATATCAGTGATAGCAGCTTGTGACTTAGAAAATGAAAAGACATTCGTGGATATCAGTGTAGCAGCTTGTGACTTAAGAAATGAAATAGAAAATTCGCGGAAATCTGGGATATCAGTTGGCGAGTCAGAAATTGAAAAGATCATTCACAGATTGGACAGAAAGCGATAATACCATGTTTTGCCGAAAACTACAATTTACATTTGATGTTTTGCATGTATTTGTTTGTTTGGCTTGGTAGATATTATTATCTGCAATAATGACTTTTGTTTTATAACTGTTCTCTCATCAAAATATGTCATGCGTATCTCAGAAAGTATGGTTAGTATACATGTATAGAAAGGGACACTTTTCAATTTTCACGTCATACTTTCAGCAGTTAAATTGTCCAACAGGTTGTATCGCTTAGGTCCATAGAAAGCATTGTTTGGGTAAATTTTCAAAACTATCCACCCGACTGTAATAATATCCTGTAATCTGAGCCAAAAATATTAAAGACAACTACAAATAGAGACTATTTATTTAGTCTCCCTGACCACACTAAATCATCATATACTAATGGTAATCATTTTTTTAATACTGTTGTGGAGTCCATCTGCAATAAGCATTGGTCATGCCCCCCCCCCCCCCCCCACCAGGCCCCCCACCCTCCCTACACCACAACTCTTAATGTGTCTGATTCATGGAACACTAACAAAGTTAATTTATTAACTTTTGATGCATTTTTGTCATCAGTGAATGTAATTTTGAAGAAGATCTAAATAAATAATAACATGAACAGATTCAAATTCTTATGTATTTCTTTGTTATTATTGCTTATGTTATTGTTTAGTGTTTTTAACCAGTTTATTTCATGGTAAAACATATATATAAAATTTATTTGATGCACATTTAGTTTGTAATGATCAAAATATATCATTGTTTGTAATTATTGGTACTATATTTGCTTTTTATACATAAACGCTCCATTAAAAAATGTCACTTCCGTGTGTGACGCATCACGCTTTAACAACATTTTTCACAACCAACCAAATATGCAATATGCTCAAATTTGTATCATATGATGCGGCAGGAATCTAAGGAAGACGTCCATGAATTGACAAGCAGATATTATTAAGCATCGTGGTGTAATCATGAACAATGTGAGATCGGGACTTCATGACCCCTAAGGCCGAAACCAACCATATAGCTACAGTAGGGGTGATTTTCTTAAAACTCATTCTGTGGGGCTTCGAGCAGCTTGTCCGCGAGGTTGTCCACCTAGGTTGTGATCCTAGAAGGTCCTAGAAGCCATTTCTGGTGGCCAACCTTTTACAACAGGCAAAAGCTGACAAACCCCCTTTGCCCCCTGGGTATTGCATCCAATAAAATCATTAATAAATAATAATGAATTGCATTGAATGGTATTTGTTTTGTCTTGTTTCATATTCAAAATTTAATCAAAGGTAAATATTTATAAAAGGCGCTGGACGTTGGGGAATTAAAATCTCTGTATTTACGAAAAGTAAATTTGAAATATTGAATTAAAAGAAAGAAAAAAACATGTTTAAGAATCTTCTTTATAAATGATTATATGATGATTCCAAATAAAGCGGAACCTCTTTATAATGAGGTGCTCGGTACCATGAACATTGCCTTGCCTTGTTATATCAGGTATCTTGTTATATGTTATATGTTGGCAACAAAAACACCAAAGAATATAAAGAGCAGGGACCAACAAAATGACCTTGTATCTGAGCTCTTTATAATGAGGTTCCACTGTATATTTCGTTTTCTCTCAGCAATAGTGATGCGCCGCGAGTATCGAAAGACGGAACAAGCGCTATATAAGTAGCCACCATTATTTATTATTATTATTATATTTAAGAATCTAAACTTCTCTGTTTTATGTTTGTGATTTAATTTTCTGGTTTCTACACAACCGTGTTCCCTTTGTATTGTCACACCACATTTGTGCATTTAATAAAAGCAATGTTCAAGTCTTTAATTACCAAGCTACTTTCTGGTAATTCCAAATGAATAAATGATATGACATAAGATTCAATTCTGATTATTTTGAATTATTCATGTTTGTGTTTATATTAAATAAGAGTTTGTTGAAAGCTTATAGAGCTAAAAGGAGAGATACATGTGTACGCGTGTGTATGTGAAGGGCTAATAATATTCTAAATTCTGCTAAAGCCATGTGGAAATCTGAAGAAAAAAACAATGACAAACTAGACATGAAATTCGTCACTGTGACGAATTAGGTGATACGTATGACCTTTGACCTTAGACCCCTTGAATAATCTTCACCAACACCCCCCTCCCCCCCCCATAAAAAAAATCTTCACCAACACCGCCCCCCCTGAGAAAAATGTTCACTGAAATCCCCCTCAAATAATTCTCTCAGACTACCCCATCAACAAAATTTCGCCTAGACCCCCCTCAACAAATCTTCATCAACACCCCCCCCCCCCCCGAGAAAAATCTTCACCGACACCCCCCTCAAATAATTCTCACTGACACACCCCCCCAAAAAATCTTCACCGACAACCCCCTCAAACAAAATCAACACCAACAACCCCCCTCCCGATAAAATCCTCACCTACAACCCCCCTAGAAAATCTTCACTGACACCCGCATCAACAAAACAATCTTCACCAACACCCCCCCCCCCGATGAAAATCTTCACTGACGACCCCCTCAAATAATGTTCACTGACACCCCTCAAACAAAATCTTTACCGACACCCCCCTCAAAAAATATTCACCGACAACCCCTCCCCCTTCGAAAACAAATCCCCAACTACACCCCCTCGAAAAGATCTTCAGTGCCACCCCCCCCCGCCTCAAAAATCTTCACCGACACCCCTCCCCCCTCGAAAAAAATTTACCGACACCCACCCCCCCCCCCTTGAAAATGTTGGTTGACGAAATAACCCCCCCCCTTGAAAAATCCTGAGTACGCCACTATCATCAGAAGTAGTCGTCGTCATATTTATTCTTTATGTTCCAGACACTTTTGATAATTATTTAATTTCACACAATCAAGTTGCATTTACTACTAAAAGTGAAGTCTATGTAGTATGTACAACACAAACTAACATACCTTCAAGGGCCTGAACGATAAGACTACACACCATCAGACCTATAATGCGTCCACATAATTTGAAGTAAAAATCTAAAGGGGGAGGAGTGCACCGATCTATACCACTGGATAGAGCAACAGCGCCCCCATCATGAAGCCAGCGACAGTGTATGAAATATCCAAAAGTACACCCAAGAAAACAAATACTCCATTCACTTGCGTGTTATATTTACCATTTTCAACGACTGAAAACGCATTATTGTGGCATCGTGAGTTCCACTTGATGGACTGAAAAGGAAATTTAATTATCATAGCAGAGCTCGTTATAGGTGAGTAAATGTATTAGGTCTGAGAAAATGCATTATTTGTGCATTTTTTTCACTTGTTTCCTTTCGTGTTATATGTGCCCCATATACTGTTAATTGTGTTGGGTTTGGTGCAGTTTTGCCTGAAATAGTCTTTTTAGAGGCGAATCGCGCAGATTTTGTCACATTTGTGGTATACATTTTGAAATTTGGTTAATTAATAAGATTTGAACTCTCCTATCTTTCTATTTCATATCTCACAAATCGATTATGTTATCGTGTCGTATTTTCACAATGTAATATTTGTTGTCCTTGTCATGTGTTATATTTTGTCTTATTTGTACTAGTATGGTTAGCAATAGCATATCTGATTTCGGTCACGCATATTTAAAACTGGCTTCACGGTGTATGTCGGTGTTATCATTACTTTTTATTGTATGCTTTAGAAAATCACTTAATTTGATTCGCCAAAGTGGGGCTAGTGACCAATCAATAAAGCCTTTAACTTAGAGCAAGTAAAATTTCAGAACACGAATGACTTAAAATAATTGAATTATATTATTTATGAATGCGAATTATGTATGGACAATAGTCGTAACATATTTTTCAATGACACTGTCACTGGTCCAATAAAATTTTAAGATTGTTAAATTATAGTTTGATCTAAAAGTTAAAAACCAGAATTTAAATATAAAAGTGCTCAGTTTACCTTGTCCTTGCCTTGCATTAAACTAAAGATCTGATTTTTTTTTCTCTCTCTAAATTAGATACCTGATCAGATGCCCTCTTCTCACTAGCCATCATCTGCATTCTAGGATGGATACAGCGGCAGCGGGATTTGACTTCAAGCCAGCAGCATAAATTGAACTCGCAGCCGTATGACATAATGATCATCGCATTCAGCTGCAGTTGACGGGGTCAAAGCTACGGAATCAGCTGTCTAACTCTAAACTGATTGGGTTTAGACACGAATGAGATGGACACAGTGGCGTACCCAGGTTTTTTTTAAGGAGTGGGGGGGGGGGGAGGGGGGTTATTTCATCAGCCAAACCTCGTGGTTTGAATGCACACTCACTTGTAGTTGTAGCAAACCGTGCTGTTTTCACTCACCTCCACTCTTTCCTCTCCTCTTCGACATCGACATGGAGTTACCATTTAAGCCATGGTCGTCTTCATTTCTTCACATCAAGGGAGAGTCCGCCGACCGACATGGGGCGTTAAACTAGAACCATTTTTCGACATCATCATCCTTCTCATCTACTGAGCCATTCGGACTTTCACCAATTCTTCGCTGTTCATCATTTTGTTTCATCTAATGGACATGTTTATAGGACAGCGTTCAGGCTAGCTTCTCTCCACAGCAACGTGCCGGAGATCATCGCAGCCACATCGTGCGTGCTCGTCCATCAATGGAGCTGAATTGATATATCGGTTTTTTCTCTTCACGCGTCTTCGCATTCATCACCTTCATCATCTCTTCGAACTCTCGCTGTTCAACATCGTCTTCTCTTCACGCACGCTCGCGTTTCTCATCTTCATTGATCATCTCCTTGAACTTTCGTTCTCATCTCTTCCGCGGATGCACTTTTCATTCAGGCCAACTGATTCCTCAAATTATCCTCATGGACTAATTATTCACCAGTGCAATATATCTTTCGGACATTTGTTTTATACCCTTCAATAATGACGTCATCTAAATTTTACATCACTTGTGTGGACATTCTTTTATTCAGTCGTTGTACTGTCTTATTTCTATTTGTGAACCTTGTATTGGGTGCTGGTGACCGCCGTATGTGTTTGCATCAACAACAACAACACACACAATTCCATCACACACCACATTTCCCTGATATCTGACTTCACTAAATACATATGAAATGAACATGTGCATATTTATTGACTCTGAAATAGAAAACAACATGTAATTCAATTTTATGACAGTGCGAATTGCCTCTGTATGTGTATGATATTTGTATGACCATGTACATGTAGGACCCCATTGCAGAAAGGCATACAATCGACTGTATGTTACAATTAATCATGTGTTCTAAATTTGTGAATCTGATTGGTTGAAGCATGCAAAGTTTCTGACTTATTGAACGAATCTCTTTCTGCAATAGGACCTATATATGTCTTTGTTTATGGTGCATCATGTGTGTATTTGTTGCTTGTCAGTTCTTGCGTGTGTGTGTGTGTATCATGTGTACTTGTGTGTCATGTGTGCGCTTTGGTAATTAAGTTAGCTTTGCCAAGTGAAAAGAGGGAATTAGATCAATTGAGAATAAAAATGGGGGATGGGGAAATGAGAAATGTGATGATATATAATGTGATTGATTGTGATTTTAGAATAACAATTGGTAAAAAAAAAACACACACACATATTGCCCAATGTTCAGTTAATTATTGAGGAGCAACATGAATCATGTATAATACATGCTACCATAAATCAGGGTGACTTAATTTTGCCACTTTTTGAGAAGGATTTTCATCAAGTCTTACTATTTAGAACTAATTTCTGATTCTATACATAACCCTATAAGAATACATTTGAAATTTGTTCTATAAAGTGAGGCTTGATGAAAATACATTCATCTCAAAAAGTGGCCTAATTAAGTCACCCCTGCGGACAAAGTCACCCTGGTTTACGGTACTAAAGTATTCAAGCATTTTCCTCCCTTCTATATAAAATATATGATACATATTATTAGTATTATTATTACGACATTCGTTGTAATAGTTTTGTCTCAACCCAGCCCCCTCCTCCCCTATCCCCCGCCAAAAAAGAGGGGTAATTAATAGAAAAAGGAAACAAAATAATAAGCAAGCCACTGGGCATAGAATATTGAATTAATAGTACCACATTTAAGTGTAAAATGACTCGGAATGAGCCTGGTATTCAAAGTGACCAGGGTCTGTATTCATACAACTATCTTAAAACTGGCATCCCTGATAATTACAAATTAAATTGACAGTTATTTTTTGTGTACGAACATAAACAATTCAATCTGCTCGCACTATTTACACACATTTCCAATACACGCGTATATCGACATGCACAATGGATGGGTGTACTTTTAACTACTTCCGGTTTTGTGCGGCGGCTTCAGCGCCGTGAATGCGGCAGTGTACAGCACGCTGTATCCAGTGGTGTATATCGATGGAGGAGTGTGATATCCTGAAGAATATTATTTGATTATGCAGTATCGTACTCTAAATTGTGCCATCATCATCTTATCATTCCACTCTTATATTCTGTCATTCTCTCTTACTTTGTGTCATTCTCTCTATTTATTCATCAACATTCCACAACTCACACCACTGGCTAGATCCTGTAAACATTGTCCAGACCTTTCCACCCTTGGTCATCCATCACCCTCTCACACACATCCACTATTGTTTTGTATGCATTGGAAGAACCTTGCTACGTACAGTTAGTATGAGTCAAAATTCCCTCCCCATTATTGCAGCACTAATACTAGATTACTACACACAAACGCTAGGGTTGAGAGATTATTTCTACCTTTACTGAAAACAGGTGGGCGTTGAACGACGTAGTAATAGGGGCGAAGCCTCATACTTTGGGGAGGGCGGCTTAGTCACGTTAATTAGCAAGGCATTATATGCATCAATTTGATGTGCCCTGTTTTGAGAACCAATTACTGATTTCAAACATTTAATTAAAAACACCATAAGTTACGAAACAAAAGAAATATAACGGCTTACTCGGAATATCTTGAAATATTTGTATCCTACATTGCAATAGAGAGTAATGTGAGTAACATAATAGGAACATATTATTTTTCCTCCAGATCTCCGCTACAACATATCAAAATTGTAGACGTATTCGAGCAGAATCGAAGGAGATAGAAACACAACTGCACCTTCAAAACATAATACAAAATTTATGAAATCAATCAAAATTAAATTTTCGCTTTTCATGGCAAATTGATGACGTCATGATGTCCGATTGGCGATTTTTGAATATCGTGCCATATCTACAACTCATACTCTGTCACGAATACACAACAACCAAAACACGGAACATGGATTTTCAAAATTATGATCGATTGAAAAGGGCATGTTTTACCACATTTTCACATATTTTACATATGGCGGGACGCGCGGATTTCATGTGTAACACGCGCGCATTGGCACATTTCCGGTCGAAAAGAGCTAGTAATTGTTCAGAATCATCCCAGCTACAAGATATCAAAATTTGAGACAGATTCAAGCAGGATTGACCGAGATATCGGAATCCAAACACGATATATACATAATTGCAAATGATAAAATCATTGAAAACTGCTAATGTTCACTTCTCGTGGTCATATGATTACGTAATGATGTTTGTTTGGCAATAAGGATGCATGACGTCATATCTACAACTCTTTGGTCTGCAAGGAAAAATATTTTTAACAAAAATTAACCACGGATTTTGAAAATTATTATCAATTAAAAGGGGCATATTTTGTACATATTTTGCGCATAGCAGCACTCGCGGATTTTAAGGTTTTACGCCCTCGCATTCGGGCATTTCTGGTCGAGGACATCTGGAAACTGTTTTAATTTATCATAGAAAGTATTGGGAACAATTTCCACGAAAAAGAACGCGACTTTTTCGTTCCGTGCGCGCAACGCGTGCAAAAGCGCGCACTGCGCAAAATTTTGAAATGCTCGAAATGACCTGAAACGTATGGAAAATTGGTTCGCGGGTCGATTTGAGAATTTTTCGACCATTTTTACCCTTTGACGCGCGCGCGTACGCATCCGTCGTTGACCGTACGACCTTGGGTGCGACATTTTTTTATAGCCCTTGACCTTAGCTTTCCATATACAAAATTTGGTTAAAATATACCATTCCGTAAGAAAGATATGGGCTGTTGAAATATTTCACAAAATGGCGTCTCTATGACGTCACAGGGTAGTGACGTCATAATCATTACCCAGGTGCACAATTTCGGACCAAGGTCTATAATATTCACCAAGTTTCATTATCATATCCCCAGCCAAATTTTACAAACACGACACACAAAAAACGTACAAAGAAAAAAAAAAAGTAGGATGAATAATTTTGTGTTTCCACAATTGCGGTATATTTATAGATTGGAATGACCACGGGAAATGACGACGGATCGTGGTAGCGTTATGAAATGTTGTGGCATGATAATTTGATATGTTATGAACAAGATCTTATCGAGATCGAGCCTTGTAACATGACACGAATTATATAAACAAAGCCAGAGATGATCGTGACGTATTGTGCGATTGTGGAAGCACCCGCTGAGTAATAACAAAAGGTGATACGCTATACGTATCACCTAATTAATTTTGGGGGGGCACTTCAGAAAATACCAATACTCAACGCTCCCTTTAATAAATGATGTACTCATTGTGGTGTGAGATGGGTTGGGGTGGGAGGGGTGGTGTTCAACTCAATTGCCCCCCCCCCCCCCCCCCTCCTCCCACCCAATCCGGGTGCGACCCATTTTTGTGGTCAGCCCCCCCCCCCCCCCCCCTCCACTTTCAAAACCTTTCCGCGGCCCCTGAAACTTAATGGAATTGTGAGATAATGAATGTAAGTGTAATATTTTTAAAAGCACATCGGAATTTGTTGACATATGAACCTCTGTTGATCATAGGCGTAGGAAAAAATTTACCATGGTAGCCCAGGATGAAATTCCCATTGAAACCAATTGAATTTCTAATTGGCATCTAATTGGTTTCTAATTGGTACCCATCGGTTTCAATTGGTACTCCCGAATGAAAAATTGAGCTGAAAAGGGGGGGGGGTGGGTCTTGAGGGCAGCACAAAGCTATAGTGCCAAGTAGAGGGAGTACCCCCCCCCCCCCCCCCCCCCCCCGGGACCACCTACAGACACAAGAATATTGGCCACTGTAAAGTGACCTCCATATCAAAGTTCAATAACATTGTTTTTCCTGCAGGGAATCACTTTTATTTACCACTTTTAAAGGCAAATGCCAGTAATGGGAAACGCCCCACACGCAAAAAATGAAATGTACACTCTTATTACCAACCATGTGATAGATATACTAATATGGGATTATAAACATTTGGCCAGGAAACCGCCTACTAATGGATATATTTGCAAAATTATAAAACTGATTTCCAGTAAATTGATCGGCAACGCGGAATCGCGCATACGCTACGTGCAAAAGTCCATGTGGTCCGCACATAGTTTCCAGTATGCGGCCATTGGATTTTTAAAAATATTTCTCCAGGTAACGATGCTTAGGTTCGGATTTCACCACACAAGTTCTTTTTAAATACTTAATCAACAATATTGATAAAAATTGTGGCCAATATAAATGTTTTCTGTAACTTTCCCAAAACTGTTATTCATCTTTAAAGGCTCAGTGCTGAATGGGTTTGACAACATTTCATTGATACACTGAAAAGAGACAAAAATAAGTTGCAAAACTTAACAAAATCGTTTTTGTCATAAATTGTTTTATTCAAAATATAAATCACACAACACATCTAGGTTCAGATTATAAAGAAGTTCTAACCATTTCATAAATGGATTTTTTTTCCTGTGACATTAATATTCTTCATTTCTAAGCAGCTATAAGTAAAGAACCATTTTATAAATGGATTTTTTTTTCTAACATTCTTCGTTGCTATGCAGCTGTATTTATTTTCCCTTATTCTCATGCTGAAAATACATACATTTTTTAACAGTTAACACATATTTTTACTTGACAAATACAATGTACAATTATAACACGCGAGGCTTGTGTGATGTGTGTGTGTGTGTATCGTGTGTGTGTCAGTGTATGTGTGTAATTATTGCATTTAGTGATATTATTCTAATACCGCTATTTGGTTACATTGGTACCAGTTCGTATATTAGGCTAAGTATCTGCCATCAATATGGTACCAAACACTTTATTTAATGAACATTTACTATGTGTCAAATTGATTTTTTGTCACCCATGTTTTATATTGCTTGTTTTTTTTCTTCATCTGTTTACCTACTATTTGCCTGAGTGTTACATAAACAAAATTTAATGAAGTGTGTGTACTAGCTTGCCATTCATACAGTTCAAATATTGATTTTTAATACTAAACATCACATTCACAGGTGCACATCGATGACGTCAAAATAAACAAATATACAAATCTAAATCATTTTCCTAACAAAATTTATGATATTATTAAGTAGAGTTGCTGGTTAAACATGATATCCAATTAAAAACACACAAATATCAATTTTTAATTAAGTTAAAATTTACAATCATTTCATAATTTCAGTCATTTAAGTGCATGTGAATGCAAAATATGATTCAAGGCATAGTTCATATTATACAATTTTGAAATAAAATAGTCTTGCACACAAAAACACTACCAAGCTCACCCGAGGCCCTTAATAACAGGAAGTAACATTTTTGTTTAACTACAAGATGCAAATGTAAGAAAATAGAAAGGATTTTACAATATTTTTAGTATCTAAAATTGAAAGGTCTTTGTTGGCCTATCAAAAACCAAGCAAAAAAATGTACATGTACATAACACAAATTATATTTTGAAAATCACATACATTACCACATTGTATTTTCATATGATTAATGAAAGAAATGACAATCATTATTATCTTTTTCTTTGTTTCAATTCGTTTTTTCTTGCAACAAACAATACAAATAATATCAATAGAGTTTCAATAGGACTGGCATATTAACCCATATTGCCTACAAGACCCTGTTGGTCCATGTATTTACATGAGTAACAACAAAATAGAACCGTGCAGGCACGTGGCGCGGTGGTATAGAGCGTCCATCTCATGCACTGAAGGTCCTGGGTTTGAACCCCGGTGGGGTCATACCAAAGACCATTATAAAAATTGGACCTATACTGCCTCGATGCTTGGCACATAGGAGAGTGGAGTAGGGTATGGCAGAAGAGCAGTGTTCATCACTGAAGTGGCTACCCTGGGTAAATTAAAACGCTATTATTTTATCATTGTTATTATAATTACAGTAGGGAACAGGTCAACTAAATGGTTCTTCTAGTAACTTTGTTGTCATGTGTCAGAACAATTATAAGTGGACAAACGGTTTAATTGACAATTATATTGTCATCACTTGTGAAATATTAGTCTGTGAAGATTTTCATGGCAAATGGATTAGGATTTGCGAAGATATGGACAAAATTACAAATAAACACAATAAATGGAACACTGGTTTCAAAGTAGCATTTCACATAAATGCAATGCTTCCATTTCAAATCATAGACAAATTCATATTTGAGAATATCAGTGAATAAGTATTAAGTGATCTATTAAAATGATCAAATTCCACTAAGATCACTTGTAGATTTACTACATTTCTCTGGTACATTGTTGTTTGGCTAATGGTAACAGAAGGATGAAAAGGGTTTCGACTATTTCACATATGTCTCCCTAACTATAGTGGTATCGATGATTAGATTGAAATGAATCCTGGAACGCTTGTTTGATATAGTTAAATCAATGAGCAGTAGGTGAAATCAATTTTAACCCTTTTCACTAGGTAAACAGAGTTCTTTTTCAATGAAATAACCTCAAATAGCCCAAACAGAATCATCTTTCTGTGATAGTGGTGCATGATTGAAGTCTCAAGTATTACTTTTGGAAAAATTATCACAAAGTTAATGGATCACTCTAAATATTGTTGCTTGCAAAATACTAGTCAGTTAAAAGTTTCATTCCAAATGGATTAACTTGGCCGAGATATAAAAACAGTTCAGATACAAAATAAAGGAAAAAACAGAAAGTAACATTGCCTGATAGGAGAAACATAAATGTCTTCCATATGTTCATATCTTGATAACTTATATAAAAATCACCAGTTTAGATATACATGTACACAGATAATTGGGTATAGATTTTCACCTACAAGTTAAAACGAATCGCACCCTGTTCTCCAAAGATGGTACCACCACCCAAAAATAATATTCTTATAAATGAAAGGTAACATCTTTAGTAGTCCCTTCCACCAACAAGTTCAGAAAAATATGTTTCCAGAAAAAAATTATATAATTGGAAAACATGTCACCATTCTAAGGCATGCGTTCATGGGTCTGCATATACAAAGACTACCTTTGTCCAGGGCGAATGAATCGTCTGGGATTCTATATTTGTCTCCAAAGTATGCGTGAATAGAATTGGCGCACTCTCAGACGTTGGGCGCATACGGAACCAATGATCAAATAAAGATGGTTCCGTAAGTGAGTGTAATTAATTGTATTATTTATGAATTACACAACCATTTGCAAAGTGTTGAGCATCTATTTAATATCATACAACAGTACCTAAACATATAGTTATTTGTTGGTCTTTGCCTGGTGGTCCCCTTTAATACTAAGTACTGTAAGAGCAGGGAATTGGAAGTCTACCCTGGTAAGAGTGTTTTAGTTTACATTAAGTGTGCAGTCATATTCCATGTCCATGGTACATCAGATTTCCTCAAGTATCTTGATCAAAGATGAAACTACGTCTGTGATAACAAAAGAATTAAAGAATGAAAGAACAACATCAAGAGATAATATGATCACTTGAATGGAAAGCACAGAAGGAAACAGAGTATTCAGAGTGCAGGTATTTATCGGATTAAACAAACATGAATTACCATAGAATCTTATAAATTGACTTTTACCTAAAGCTTGAACTAAATATTTGTACAATATTTTTCTTAGAATGAACTGTTTTACACACAGTGGCGTAGCCAGAAATTTTGAAGGGGTGGGGGGGGGGGGGGGGGGCTCCAACTGCATATCGCTCGAGCCCATAAGCGCACATTCCTAATAGTGGCTTGGTCCTGTCTTAGGACCTCTGGCAGGGGTCCTGGGGGCAAAGCCCCTAGAAGCTTATGGAATTTGGCTATTCAAAGCCCCATGTTCAACGCTAGCAGGCAGAACAACACACAAAATGGCCTGAAGGTGGTGGTTTTTTTGACCTGTGGAAGTAAAATTTCCAACGTGAGTTATTGGACAATACAAGGATTCCATTCATTTTAGATAGGAAAGATATGCCATAATTATATGTAACAAGGGAAATCGAGATTGCAGCTACGAATCAGGAAAATTGAAATTTGGGACTAAAAGATTATCTTTATTACTGGTTTCCAAGCCTTCAAAACCTGTGGGAACTGCTACTACCTCCTTTCTGGATTATAATGTGTGTTCTCCCTGTCATTGAACTTCTGTACTTTCTTTGCAGGTTTCGCAGCTCAGAACCACGAGAACTGAAGCTCAAACTATCTAGAAACGTACCTGCAGTTGAAGGTCTGTCACTTGGTTTCGTTGCTCTGCAACTATTCATGAGTTCTTTGAATGCTGCTGGTGTATCTGCAGGAGGCTCCTCCATTTGTCCTCCCTTGATGAAGTCATATACAGCTGCAAGATCCTTCCCTTTTGATTATAAATATAATGATACTAGTAACATTTAGAGACAACTGTTTAACCTGTTTACTACAAGATTCTGAAATCTCCATAGACTTTGTACATAACACACCCGGTTCCCGTAAGCAACAGGTTAATAATAATAATGATAAAAACAATTCTACTGTACTACTACAACTTATGATAAAGCTAATAGTGATAATAATAATTGTCATTCAAATAATGAATATATTAAAAGTAATTGTTGGCATGATCATCATTACCGTTATGATTGTCACTATTACTGTTATCAGTACAATAACAACTATTATTATAACTATTGTTTTCATAAACATTTGTATCAACATTATAATTATTGACTCTAAAGATATTCATCGCGGTAGTGAATACAAAGAGGTTCTTCGGTTGTCTCGCGAAGGTGAATGCAAAAAAACTGCACAACGTTTCGGGTGCTGCTGCTACCCTTCTTCAGGTGCTATATGGGACGTGCACTGCGTGGTCTCAATTTATATCTGTGCGAGAGTGCAGCTCTCCCGTCACCGACACGGTCGGGTGCGTCTGCCCCGACGCCCGCTGCCCTGATTGGCTGCGGCACTGCTACACTCGTCGCGGTCTGTGATTGGTCGCCGCCGGTGCGGTCGGCTGCGTCCGGTGTGACGCTCGCTGTTCTGATTGGCTGCGGCACTGCTGTACTCGTCGCGGTCTGTGATTGGTCGCCGCCGATGCAGTAAGGAACTCTGCACAGTTTGCTGAGTTCATCAAATCTGGTAGACCACTCCACTCTTTCTCATGCTGGGTACTGGGTCCTTTGGGTGCACTAGCTGGTTGCGAAGAGTAGTCTTCGATTGAAAGACAGTGCGGATCCCGCGTTTCTCTAACTGTCTCCGAAGTTGGTAGGAGACACCATCCACATATGGGAGGACGGCTGTAGATCTGTACTCCTTGGTTTCTGTGCAAGTGGTGGCTTTGGGTTTCGTGGCGTTGCGTACGAAAGCACGTGGGTAGCCATTGCGTGTGAGAGCGGATGCAACATGCTTTCTCTCTAACTTAGTGCTGCTCGGTCTGGTCACAATCCTCGTGGCTCGATCTTGGAGACATTTCACTACTCCTCGCTTCACAGCTGTTGGATGGTGAGAATCGAAGGCCAGGTATTGGTCCGTGTGTGTCGGTTTCCTGAAGACGGTTGTGTTTAGGGTGTGATCAACCTCTCTGTGGACGAGAGTGTCCAAGAAGGAGATCTTGTTGTCGTGCTCGACCTCCATGGTGAACTTGATGGTGGGCTCTCGTGTGTTTAAGAACGCCAGGAAGTTGTCAACTTCAGTGCGTTTGAGAATGACGAAGGTGTCATCGACGTATCTCTTCCATATTCTTGGTGAGCTGTCAGCGGGACACACAATAAGTGCCTCTTCCTCGAAAGCTTCCATATACATGTTAGCTATCAAAGCCGACACTGGACTGCCCATGGCTGCCCCCTCCTTTTGCTCATAGTACTCCCCCTGGTAGAGGAAGTATGTAGAGCGGAGTACGAACTCCAGGAGATTTGTGAGTTGAACGGGGTTGAGGTTCGTTCTGGTGGTGAGCTGATTATCTGATTCCAGGCGGCGAAGGGCGACCTTGCATGCCTTGTCGATGGGAACATTCGTGAACAAGGAGGTCACGTCAAATGAGACCATTGCTTCCTCGTCGTGGATGGTCTGAGCTTTGATGAACTCAGCAAACTGTGCAGAGTTCCTTACTGCATCGGCGGCGACCAATCACAGACCGCGACGAGTACAGCAGTGCCGCAGCCAATCAGAACAGCGAGCGTCACACCGGACGCAGCCGACCGCACCGGCGGCGACCAATCACAGACCGCGACGAGTGTAGCAGTGCCGCAGCCAATCAGGGCAGCGGGCGTCGGGGCAGACGCACCCGACCGTGTCGGTGACGGGAGAGCTGCACTCTCGCACAGATATAAATTGAGACCACGCAGTGCACGTCCCATATAGCACCTGAAGAAGGGTAGCAGCAGCACCCGAAACGTTGTGCAGTTTTTTTTGCATTCACCTTCGCGAGACAACCGAAGAACCTCTTTGTATTATAATTATTATCAACAAATGTATCTATAGCATACATCGCGGAAAAACTGTTCACCAAAAATTAGTCGACCATAAGGCATTACGTCATACATGCGCAGAACAGATGCGCACTTGTATTTTACGGTCGACTATGTTTACGGTCCAGGATCGTAAGCACCCTATTGCCATGTGTGGGCAGGGCATACAGGGCACAGTTTATATTGCTACAGCGCAGTTCACCATTTGTAACTATGTAAGTTAATAATGCTGAGCCGATATGTATTTTGCACTGCCACTAGAAATGCTCTTCTTGGAGAAAATGAATTCTACTGTCCTTGTTAAAGATTGCCATGTGTAGAGGTATACAGGGCACTGTTTAATGTATATTGCTACAGCGCAGTTCACCATTTGTAACTACGTAAGTTAATGTACACAAAATAACGCTTAGCCAATGTGTTTTTCGCACTGACACCATGCGCAAGGCATCCGCAAGTACGGATCACACATCTGATTACAAAGCTGAACCATCTTTGCTAAATGTGCACCAGTGTTGTATGCCTCGAGGCCGGCATCGTCCTTGGCCTCGGCTTCGTCCTCGGAGGCTAATGTCTCGATGTCTCGGCTCGAGGCCGGAGCAAGACAGCAACAAATTTTGCGTCATTTAATTAGTCTGTAAATGTCTTGACTCTTGATTGTTTAGATGCTAATTTGCTAGCCTTAATAACTATTATTTTAATTATTCAGTTTTCCACATACATTTCTAAAGAATTCAGGGGGAGAATCCAGAAAAAAACATTCCCCAAATACTAACTGAACAATTAAAAGGTCTAAAAAAGACACCAAAAAATGGTCAGCATATTTAACAGGTAAATCAAATGTACATTTATTTAGCGGTCTCGGTCTCGGATAGTCATGTCTCGGCTGAGCCGGCCTCGGATACAACACTGATGTGCATTTCACAAGAAGATGTCAATTCCTTTAAAATGGTATACGTGACCTTACACCACACAACGACCGTTGTGTTGCCATGGTAGTTTCTCTGTTATTAGCTGAAATAGGGCAATTCCAAGCATAACCACTGATTTTTCAAATTCGTTGTACAATAACAAATTTGGTATCAAATAAAAGCTAAAAGATTGAACTTTCCAAAAATGTATTTTGTTTTTGAAAAAAAAAATTGTTAACTATTATTTTATTGTTAATATATAGCATAAATTAATTTTCAGTTATTTCCACAAAACATTCAATTAAATATTAAGCATAAAAGAACTGCGAAAAGGAGTTTTCATAAAATTTTATTTCAGTGTTGATAGGATCATTGCTTCAATTTTTCAGATAAATATCAATTTCGTCATTTTCGCTCTTCGTTCCGCTTCAGTGACTGTCTCATTTACAATCATTAATATGTCACGGCGTTACACTAAAAACATATATTTTTAATATTTCTGGAAAAATATGAATGGGAATGAAATAATTTTTTGTTTTCTCTGTATTAGCCCATAGGGCTATAATATGCATGCTGAATAGCAGCATTATCTTTTACCACTTATTAATATAATCAATATCAATTTGGTCACGGCGTTACGTTTTGTGTAACACCGTGACGCTACCTAATGGATTCCCATTGACATAACACAGTAGACATAATCAAATAGTGTAAGATATTTTTTGTAGGTATGCTTGGGCATTGCTCATGCTATAGTTATATGAATAGGGTCAGTTGATAATGTTTCCATCTCAAAGTTACCCGAGTCATGTATGTGTATGGGTTGTATGTCCGTCTGTCTGTATGTGCATCTGTACATCAGTGTTCTTTTTTTTGCAATATCTCAAGAATCGTTGGATGGATTTCGTTCAAACTTTGTACAATCCATGTATTTAGAGGTACGGATTATTGGATATGATTTTGGTCCAAGGTCACATAGCTAACAAATATGCACAAATTATATTATTATCAAGATAGTTTGAGAATCCTTGAAGGATGACATGATAATAATACTGGTATGCGTCCAGTGAAGTATATGACCTGATTAGGGAATGGGGTCATGGGAGGTCATAGGTCAACAGGTCAAAATATTGTTGTTGTTTTTTGTTCTCACAATTAAGTTCCAGAATCAATGTTAGAAAGAGTACTGTAGTAAAAGACAATTTTCTGAAACTGTTTGGGGCACAGGTCAAAGGTCACTCGGATAATTACCAATTCAAAAACAAACATTTACTAACTCTGAAATCATGTTGCATGAAACAAATCACTTGCAAATATGCACTGTGCAGACCAAAAATTAAACATTTGTATGTTATTTTGAGAAAAAAGGTCAAAGGTCAGATGTCAAAGGTCTCATATTTCATTGTTACATTTAAGTAGGTATTTTGGTTTTAATATTTGATGGTTCCATTAACTAACTTCTGAAATAGATAAGAATTTCAATTATGTCCTAAAAGATTTTTTGATCAATAGAGTGCGCTGTGCTGCAAATTTGTGTCATGCGGATGATCATTTAATAGCATCTTGGTTATATCACCCATTCATCTAGTTCTTTATTGATTCTGGATCACTACATTAAAATTATATCATATTATTCATCTCTTTAATATCTCCCATATATATAACATGTACAATTCAGAGGTCACGGCGTTACAGTGCATAGATACATTTATGTTATCATATTTACTATGAGCATTGGATTTTTTCTACATTTTTATTTGGATGTTCTAGCTTGATGTCTAGTACAAAGAATCAATGTGACAAAAGTGCAAAATGTTCCTGTAGTTCACAGAGTTTACTTAGTTTCTTAGCATGTAAGAAACCCATGTCTTCTTGCCGTCACGGCGTTACGGCAGATATTGATATTCATAATTAATAATTTATTGGGAATTTTGGTTTTCTTGCCTATTGTAAATTATTGGTAGGATAGTGGTTACAGATGCATATCAAAAGTTGGTTCTAGATATTTAGATTTTATGAGTTATTTGGACTTCCATTGTGAGAAACACCCTCTGACCGTCACAGCGTTTGCTTGGAATTGCCCAATAGTCAAATTTGGTTTTTAAAATGGGATTCAGGATTTGTATATTTTCTGAATATAGTAATCTTAATCGATTATCTACCTTCTGTGAAAATTGGAGTGTCAGAAATCATGTTTAAATATGATTTTTCTTAGAATCAAAATTATCAGATAACAGTGCTTAAATGGATGCCAATCTTTGAAGCGGTCTGTTTTCTCCCTTGTTTTAAAACTGCTTCATCCATGTTACAAATCTTTGGCGCCCATTTTTGAGAGGTTAGCGTAGTCCGAATATCACAAATTATATACCATTTTAAAGGATATTAAAATCAGCACAATCATTTTTCCCCGACTTATTGGTCGTTTTGTGGTGTAAGTTCAAATATAATTTGTCATATTCACACTAAGCCAACCCTGTCAAATTGAACGCCAAAGATTTGGAACATGGCTGAAGCAACTTTAAAATTAGGGAGAAAACGGGCCGCTTCAAAGATCGTGTCCATTCAAGCGCTGTAATCTGATAATTTTGATGAAAAATTATATTTCAACATACCTATTTTTTGATGCCCAAATTTTCACAAAAGGTAGATTAACGGGTGCGCCGTTTGGAGCACACCTCCACGTCGATAGTGAAAGGGGGTGTCGTTTGAAGCACACCTCCAGGTCGATAGTGAAACTCTGCATGATCAATACATTTATAAATGAACTGCTACTCATCATTTATGGCAAAAGAAAAGAAGAGTCATAAGAGAGGATTCGAACCCATATAACACGGCTCCACACTTACACTTTTTGTCAGTGGCCCAGTCGGGCCAGTGTAATAATTTCTTCCCCTTTTCTGGTGGCCTGAAAGAACTAGATGGATCTTCGACTGCGCGCAGTCGAAAATTATGCCTCCGCTATCAAGCGATTTTAATATCAAGCCCAAATTAACGGGCGCTGAATTAATTATTGTTTTTCTTCATATTTCGAGTCCTGTGACCTTGACCATATGACCCCAAACTTTGATGGCTACATTGGCTCCCTAATAAACATTCAGGTACCAAGTTTGCTTGAAATCTGACATTCAGTTCTTGAAATATTGCAATTACAAGCCATTTTTGCATATATATTGAGTCATGTGACCTTGACCTTTGACCTCATGAACCCCAAAATCTACTCAGATCATTGCCACCCCAATATGGACACTCATACCAAGTTTGAAATTTATCCGTCAACCGGTTCTTGAGATATCGCGAGAACGAAGCATTTTTGCACATATATTGAGTCCAGTGACCTTGAGCTTTGACCTCATGAACCCCAAAATCTAATCAGATCATTGTCACCCCAATACAAAGTTTGAAATTGATCCGTCAACAGGTTCTTGAGATATCGCGAGAACGAGGCATTTTTGCATATATATATCGAGTCCTGTGACCTTGACCTTTGACCTCATGACCCCTAAAACTAATCAGATCATTGTCACCCCAATATGTACACTCATACCAAGTTTGAAATTGATCCGTCAACCGATTCTTGAGATATCGCAAGAACGAAAACGGGACGGACGGACGGACGGACAACCCGAAAACATAATGCCTCCGGCCACTTCGTTGGCGGAGGCATACAAATTGACTGGCCTGAAAATGATATTTCATGAGTATACTTTTAACTTTCCAAAATATCACTCTTTCCTGATCAAACATGTGATTATAGAAGAAGTATGACATGGAAGAAAACAAGATTTTTCAATTTGTCAATGATGGGTTAAAAAATCTGCTTGCCCGATCGGGCAACCAAAGTATTACTTTTATACATTTTTGCTGGCCCGAAGTGCAATTTCACTGGCCCCGGGCCAGCGGGCCAGTGCGAGTGCCAGTGCATATAACAAGTGTTGAAGTCCACAGCGTGACCAGTAGGCCACGTACACCGCTGATGGTCAGTATGGTCTCATTGTAATTATAACCCTCAAACTCACCCAAACCCTAATCCTTGTGACGTTGAGTGACATCACGATATAAAATATGAATATTCATTATCGACCTGGAGCTGAGGTAGACGTCGACGTGGAGTTGTGCTCCAAACAACGTATCCCACATTAACGGTCGTTTTGTGGCGTAAGGTCACATATATATATATATGATGACACAAGCAGTACCCCAGGGTACCGTTGTACCCCGGTATCCCGCATTGTGTAGCGCCACCTTGTGTCCACCCGAAGTACAACCGTACCGCAGAGCAATCATGGACGCCACTGGTGTATTGCGTTGTGCATGCAGCGCTTGTATGCACGCTACCCCGGCCGCAAAGAGAGCATTTTGAACGTAAATAAAGCATAACGAAAATAATTTTACACTCTTTGGTACCCCAGTGTACAGCCCTGAAAAATAAATAAATAATTAAACGAAATGGCGAATTTTCATTTGGTACCCCAGGGTACCATTTACATGTATGTCATCATATGCAGAATCAGCAAGTTGGTAGATTTGCATTCATCTACTTACTCATGTCCATGGACTGGAATGGCTCCTTCCTGGAAGCAATCTCATAGAAAATCACACCGAGCCTGTTTACACAAGACAGAAGCAAAACAATTCACGTCAATCACTCACCAGGGAGGGGAAATTGTAATTTTCTATACCTTTCGACCATGGTGGAGTTAAAACTATTAGTTTGTACTGTAATAGTGCAGGTTAATAAAATTCAGTTTGACCAAGACTCAACTATCCATTTAAACTGGGCCTCTGGGTCTTCAGAAAAGTGAAAGTTTAGTAGCACATTTTCTTTTATGAATTTCAACTCTCACAACGGCAGGTAGCACATGGTAGTTGATATAAGATTCCCAAAATGAATAAATTATGACTAGTCTAGCTGCATGAGACCAGAACTCGCTTGTAGATCTCACTCTTGAAAGTAGCCTTAAACTGGGCCTCTGGGTCTTCAAAAATGTAGAAGTGGAGTATTACATCCCTTCTATATATATGTATTTTGATGTTCTTAATAACAGGTAACACGTAATTGCCTACATTATAATCCCAAAATGATCAATTAGGACTAGTCTAGCCCAGACCAGGAACTCACTTGTAGATCTCGCTCTTGAGTGTGGCCCTGAACTGGGACTCTGTGTCCTCAGGAACGTGGTACTTCACTTCGTCCTCCTCCAGGCTCCCTTTGATCCCAGGCATGGACTCGCGAACCTTAGACTGCGACGTCACAAACCCATTATCGGCGATCTGAACATGAAATTAAAATGTTGTAATATGTTGTAAAAGGTGAATCGAAGATCATTTCACGATGCTGAAAGCTTGTATAAACTAGATGGATCTTCGACTGCGCGCAGTGGAAAATGATGCCTCCGCCATTACGCGATTATATCAAGCCCAAATCAACATGTACAGTACACTGAATTCATTCTGTCAACTCAATTTTGATGGTACTGTCTTTTAGATCTTGACGTATCACAATTATGAGCTATAAGTGACCTTGACCTTTGACCTCATGACCCCAAAATCTAATCAGTTCATTGGCTCTCCAAGGAACATACATGTACCAAGTTTGGTCAGAATCCGTCAATCCGTTCTAAAGATAATGCGATCACGAGCTATTTTTGCATATGAGCTCTGTGACCTTTGACCTTTCACCTCATGACCCCAAAATCTAATCAGTTCATCGGCCCCCTAAGTTACATACATGTACCAAGTTTGGTCAGAATCTGTCAATCGGTTCTTGAGATAATGCAATCACAAGCTATTTAGGCATATATAATGAGCTCTGCGACCTTTGACCTTTGACCTCATGACCCCAAAATCTAATCAGATCATCGGCCTCCTAAGTTACATACATGTACCAAGTTTGGTCAGAATCCATCAATCCGTTCTTGAAATAACACGATCACGAGCTATTTTTGCATATATATGAGCTCTGTGACCTTTGACCTTTGACCTCATGACTCCAAAATCTAATCAGATCATCGGCCTCCCAAGATACATACATGTACCAAGGTTGGTCAGAATCCGTCAATCCGTAGTTGAGATAATGCGATCACAAGCTATTTAGGCATATGAGCTCTGCGACCTTTGACCTTTGACCTCATGAACCCAAAATCTAATCAGATCATCGGCCTCCTAAGTTACATACATGTACCAAGTTTGGTCAGAATCCATCAATCTGTTCTTGAAATAACACGATCACAAGCTATTTTTGCATATATAATGAGCTCTGTGACCTTTGACCTTTGACCTCATGACTCCAAAATCTAATCAGATCATCGGCCTCCCAAGATACATACATGTACCAAGTTTGGTCAGAATCTGTCAATCCGTTCTTGAGATAATGCGATCACAAGCTATTTAGGCATATATGAGCTCTGCGACCTTTGACCTTTGACCTCATGACCCCAAAATCTAATCAGTTCATCGGCCCCCTAAGTTACATACATGTACCAAGTTTGGTCAGAATCTGTCAATCGGTTCTTGAGATAATGCAATCACAAGCTATTTAGGCATATATGAGCTCTGCGACCTTTGACCTCATGACCCCAAAATCTAATCAGATCATCGGCCTCCTAAGTTACATACATGTACCAAGTTTGGTCAGAATCCATCAATCCGTTCTTGAAATAACACGATCACGAGCTATTTTTGCATATATATGAGCTCTGTGACCTTTGACCTCATGACTCCAAAATCTAATCAGATCATCGGCCTCCCAAGATACATACATGTACCAAGTTTGGTCAGAATCCGTCAATCCGTAGTTGAGATAATGCGATCACAAGCTATTTAGGCATATGAGCTCTGCGACCTTTGACCTTTGACCTCATGACCCCAAAATCTAATCAGATCATCGGCCTCCTAAGTTACATACATGTACCAAGTTTGGTCAGAATCCATCAATCTGTTCTTGAAATAACACGATCACAAGCTATTTTTGCATATATAATGAGCTCTGTGACCTTTGACCTTTGACCTCATGACTCCAAAATCTAATCAGATCATCGGCCTCCCAAGATACATACATGTACCAAGTTTGGTCAGAATCCGTCAATCCGTTCTTGAGATAATGCGATCACAAGCTATTTAGGCATATATGAGCTCTGCGACCTTTGACCTTTGACCTCATGACCCCAAAATCTAATCAGATCATCGGCCTCCTAAGTTACATACATGTACCAAGTTTGGTCATAATCCGTCAATCCGTTCTTGAGATAACGCGATCTTGAGATAACGCGATCACGAGAACGGGACGTACGTACGGACAGACGGACGGACAACCCAAAAACATTTACATGTATATGCCTCTGGCAACTTCGTTACGGAGGCATAAAAACATACTCCTTGCTGTCAAATGTTAACTCCTTGATTAAGAGCGGTGTACATGTCCGTGGATAAACTGCCTTACTGAATGACACGAGTTGAGGCTGGACATCAAATAATAATGTAATTTATAGCATTTATAGAGCGCCATGTATCTAGGTGCCCTATTCAGAGGTGCATTACTACCATTGGTTCAAACCCACACTATTATCCAACTTTAGCATTGACAGAGGAAGTTTTAAGGATTACACCATGACACTCACAACATAATCTTATTATATATAGTTGGGAACCGTTTTGGAGTACGGTTGCGGAGGGGCGGTTTGCAGTCATTCCCCATGCCATTGTTCGTCATTCGCTGCTTTTTCGTGCGCTAGAAATTTCACGTCAAAAATAAAAAATAGTTTTCCCCCAGAAAAATGAATTGCTTAGAAACTAAATACAAATGCGTAGTTGAGATTTCAATTAATGTTTTTTAAATCGTAAACAACGTGGGTAAATTTCCCCACTGCTCGCTGACATGTTTTTTTGGCATTGCCGTTCATCACCACGAGGAATTCGTTTGCAGTTCGGTGTAATTTCTCGCTGTAATAGTTGTGTGGGAAAAAAACAAATAATATTTATGTACTAGGCAAGTTATTAGTCTTGAAAGCGGAAACAAATTTGTAGTGTAAATGTAGATAAATGTTTTTAAAATCGAAAAACAATGTGGGTAAATTTCTGTGGATTTGCCGATTTGAATTGGACAACTGAGTATCTGAACTAAAGCCATGCAAGCGTATTACATGCCATGCAAGCGTATTACATGCATGTAATATCATTCAGATACTCGATCGTTCGTCGGATCGGGTCGAGTCGGATCGTGCAGTTGTGTTCAGAAATGTTCGAGCTCCACGTACAAATATCATTATTTGGTGATATTCTGGCGAAATATGATATATAAGAGACACGGCCATTCCAGAAGTGACGGTGGTGATTGCATTTTACAATAATCATGGGTAAGTGATTTATACGATTTTTGTGTGTATGCTGTAGTTTATTTTGCGTGCTTACCCCCGTAGGCTACTCATTCGGTGTGTGATCGGCGGCGATTTCTTCCCCGAGGGTTCTGGCATATGAGCCGTGGTAGTTTTCGTAGTATCGTATACGGGTTGCACTGTGGGGGATAAAGTGCTGGGATTCTTGTAGAAGCATTTTGTTTTTGCAGTGTGAGTGCGAGACACCGAGAGAAATAGGGTCAATTTGAAAATAATATGATGAATTTCAGGAAAGGTGTGCGACGTGTGATACGCCATTTATTGTCCATTTCAGAAGTGCAATACGCCATTAGGGTTCATTAAAAAAAATGGTACGCCATGGGCATGGCATCAGGGTCCATACAGAAATAGTGCGAGACGCCATTTAGGCCTTTTAGGGTCTATTCAGAAACAGTGCGATGTCAGTTAACGTCACATTTTTCTCGCTGTTATTCTGTTAATGGTAATACCTTACGAGGCTTACCTGTATCATTCAAATACTCAAATTATAACCGGCAGGTAGTGCTGTAACTGACCTGTAATACCTTACCTGTATCATTCAAATACTCAAATTATAACCGGCAGCCGGCAGGTACATGTATCTTTATTTACTTAACTACAATATAAAGTACAATTTCAATGAAAACAAATTTGTACATATCCTACTGTCCTACATTGAATTTGTATTGTAACGTCAGTTACCGTGGAATTGCCTAAGTGTGTTTTATGCAATAGAAATTTATGCTGCGCTCTAACTGCATGTATGTTGCAGTAACGTCCTCGCCTATATACTGTTCGTGCATATCATATCTACGTACAGAATCGCATGCGCAAGTGCATATTTTTTTCGCTTGGTGTGGCATGCAGTGTACATTAATTGCAAGGGGTGTTTGCGCATTCACTTTGACGGCACTTTGACCTGGTTATTAATGGTTACGACCGACGCTACCGATATTTAATAGAACAATAGTACCATGTAGTTTGTCATGTGTAACATGCAGAGTATGTGTAACATGCAGAGTATTTTACACATGACAGAAGAACAGGTATGGCGCTATGTGATGGCATAATCAATGTACACTGCATTAGTGTAGTAGCTGCGCCAAAAAAAGGCACTGACGCAATGCGATTCTGTACGTAGATATAATATGAACAAGTGCCCCCCCCCCCCAGGATATTGCCGCCTAATCTTTTAAATAGCCCCCAAAATTTAGTAGGTAGCCCCTAAAATTACCATGGTGTTATATTAAATATCTTGTGATAAGATATCAGATTGAAAAAGTAACCCCGTAAAAAAAAGTAATAATAATTCCTGCATTGGACCCCACCTCAACCTCTTTTCAAAATTGATTGGTTTGTATGGCCAAGGTTGAGGTTTGTCATCCTCAATAAACGTCTTTCCATGATAATCTATTGTACTATCTTATAATTTGTAATCCAATAGAGCTCAATCTGGACTGAAACAGAAATCTATTTATTTCTTTTTGCAGATATGCCCATCCCATCGTGTAACACAATAGTTGTACAGGCTAACACCGCTGGGCGCTGCAATTCCATACTTCTCCACAGGCTTGGTGGAATACGGAATCTTACCCGACATTGCAGTCTGTTGATGACGGAACCAGCGAGCAACTTTACATCGCAACATTTCCTCAGATATGCAAATCTGTTTACACCAGTTGAGCAAAGAAAGGAATTTCCAGACAGGGCGTGAAGAAATTACAGTTACATGGGACATGTAACATGTTACATGTTCATCCATACCTGCATGGAAGGTTCTTCAGCATAGTACTGATCGAGAAGTGAAGCACATTATGTGAGTTCTTAATGAAAAGACCATTCAAATACATTTTGGGAGACAAAACCTCTGCTCTGCATCGTACTACACTACAGGCTATAACATGGATGATCATCTTCAATTGTCCTCTTTGCACACGATTTCTACAGATGATCATGATTTCTGGGAGAACGTCGCAAATGCGAAAAGGACATTTAAAATTCCAGTATGCAATTCAATTTCTGAGTATCTTTCTTGGGAAGCGTGACGGCAAGAATACTACACCATTGGATCCGGTTCTTTGATCATTGCCAAGTGTGCAAAGAATTCTTCTCATTTCAAGATATTCAAAGGGATACATATTTTTAGCGATGATCCAGACGCGATGATCCAGACATGATGATAAAAATAATAACCTTGAACCTTGTATTCAAAGTTGAAATGGCTGTAGATTCATCATTGATCATTTAATAAGCTACCAATACCATACATACTTGCCCGCTAACCACAGGCATCACTGCTTCACAGTTGTCTTTATTTCAAACCACAAAATGGAAACAGTACAGAAACCTCCTGCTAAAAATACTGCCTTTTCTGTCTACATAATTATTATGGTGGTCTTTATGTGCTGGTTTGGCTGCAGTCACTTTACTTTAATTGATCATATTCCACTCTAGTAAATCATTTGTACATGTACATGTAAATATATTAAATGTAATATATTATTAGTTGTATTATTATGTAGACATTCTGGTCTAGATTTTATACACAAAACAAGTGCATATTTATATTGCAAAACCAGATTTTCATGTAGCATTGAATTATAGTCTTCTTCCAAGTACATTATGTAAAATTCCATTCTTGCTAATAGATCAAAAGTGTGTTATTCAAAGCTCCACGCTAACTTGTTTCTCTTCTGGCCCGTTCGGGCAAGTGAAATCATGGATTTTAAAATTGTTCTTGCCCAAAACAGAAAATTGACTTGCCCGCTTATTTCTAGATGAGATTTAGAGTGTTTTCTTATAGTCATAGTTAATCAATTATTTAGTTGCCCGATCAAGCAACCAAACTAAACCATTTACCAAATTTGACTTGGCCGACATCAATTTTGACTTGCCCGGGCAACAAGGCAAGTGCTAATGCCGAGCCCTGTACACACATTTGTTTTATGTGTGATATGTTGTTCTGTTGTCAATGATTTGTAGATTCAGTTGTAATTCAACACTGTGGATTCTTTGTGTATTATGCAGTATGTTGTAATTCTAAATTTCTAATGATACAAATTAGTTTTGTTTATTTAAGGTAGTCCAACTCCCCTGAGATTTGAGATGGTGCGCAAGTAATTGTGCAGGTTTTAAGTTTTAACTGTACCTGATGACCTAAAGTAATCATGTGCCTATAAATAGAGCACCTAGATACAGTATATAGCGCTCTATAAATGGTATATGTTATTATTATTATTATTATTACTATCTCATTAGGGACAAGAGCTATTTTAAGGCCAAATTTATCATTATTTTCCTCTACAAATTGGCAACTCCTAATATAAAAGTAAGTGAAAAATATTTAGTGATAACAATTTAAGACAAATATGAAATGATTTTGCTGCAAAGTTACCAATTTGAATGCCGAAATCTGTTTTTAAAATATCACAATGTGTTGCCAATTTAAGGATTTTCCTAAATTATAGCGATCTACGCAATAATACAAATCATTAACAAATTACTAAAGCAGGTAGAGTAACAACATAGGTCTAAAAAAGTGCAATGTATGCTCTTTATCCTTGTATACTGATCTCTGTATCTTCTTACTGAAGTGTAGGTCTACCAACCCACAAATAATGTTTTCATCCATTATTACTTTGACAATGAATACAAATATGCTTTACCTACAGTCACACTTTCATTTTGATTGGGGAAGCTTTCCTTAGGTTTATATTAATTGATTTTTACTCACATTTTGTTTACCCCTTATAACCACGCCGGGTTATTTTGGCTATATAGCCAGGTGGGAGATCAGGAGGTGGGAGATCAGGAGGTGAGATCTCAGCCGCCGTTATATTTTTGTTATTTTTTGAAGAATCAATTTTTAATTGATTATGCAAATTTATGCAAAAATCCCCTTTTTGTCTTTAAATCACTAAATATTGCTCAATATACGCTAATTTTGTGCATGAATATTCTTTATGACTTAATTAACAGGTTTTCAAAATTTAGAATTGTGACAGCAAAATTGTCCTAATGTATTTCCTTGTTATTGAAATTTCTTTGTTTTTGAAATTTCTTATGTATTTTTTTGTTATTTTTTTAAACTCATGTTATCTAATGTTTTTTTCAATGGAATAAATTATTGACCATTTTCCAAACATTTTTAGCCCAAAATTAAATTAATGCAGTGATTAGAATGAAAAATAATGAAGGTTTTGTGTATTTCAGCAAAAATTAATTCCATAGGATTTGTACACAAATCACGAAAATGAGCGATTTATGGGTCTAAATTCACCACAAAATTGTATGCGCCTTCGGAACAGTATACCCAGATGTCGCAAATTTGGTCTCAAAAGTTGCGCAAGACTTCAATGAAAAAAAATCATGCGGCAATACCTGCGCGCGTTGCGGAATTATCACGCTAAACGTCAAGGGAGGGGGGGGGGGGTGCATTCCACCCCCCGGCCTGGTTAGGGTTAAAGGGATCTAGTAACTTTGTTCATATAATGTAAAAATCTATCAAAGGGTTGATAAAATGTGAATTTCTAATAAGTCCACTGAATGATGTATGAAAATTGAATTCCATGGTAAATGAAAGTCATATGGCTGAAAAATGAGCATAAAATAAAATGATAAATCATTACATTACACTTGCTTTGTACATGTTTTCATAATGCGTTTATAGGTATGCGTAAGTGTTGTATGCGTGTATCGATCTGTATGCGTATGTGGGTACATGTATGTGTGCGTTTATGTCATGTGTAATGTGTATGCGTATGTGCATTTAATTAAATGTGTGTACAATTATTATTATATATGTGTGTGCAAGTATGTATACATTTGTGCATGTTTGTATGTGATACTTAATGTATGAAAGTCTGCGTATGTGAAAGTATGTATTGATCAGTTTACGTTTGCATGTGTATGCATTTATACATTTGTGTATGTTTGTGTGTGCGTATATGTGTGCGTATTTGCGTGTTTGTATGTATGCATTTAAGCATGTCTGTGTATGTTGTGGCTGTGTGAGTGTTTTGCATATAAATACAGTGGAACCTCATTATCACAAAATCTGTTGTAACATAGCAAGGATATTATACATGTCCATCTCCTATGTATTTTATTTTGTTAAGGCCCTGATACAGCAATATATATCTGATTTAACAAGGTAAAATCATTGGACACAAGGTGTCCATTATAATGAAGTTTCACTGTAATAATATCTGTAATATTATCCTTTCTCAAAACGAATAATAGGCGCATAACGTGTGTAGGCCTACATGTATGTATGCATATGTGCAGGTATGTAGGCCTACTGTATGTGTGTGTAATGTGTATGGAAATGTATAGGTGTGCATTTGTGTCGCTTTTGTATGGGTATGTGCATGCATATGTATGTGTGTGAGTGCATGCATCTGTGTATGTATGCGTATGTTTGCATGTGTATTTATGCATGGGCATGTGCATATGATGACACACGCGGTACCCCGGGGTACCGTTGTACCCCGGGGTACCGCGTTGTGTAGCGCCATCTTGTGTCCACTCGAAGCACAACCGTATTGCGTTGTGTATGCAGTGCAGCGCGCGATTGTATGCACGCTATACCCTGGTACAGCCCTAAAAAATAAATAAATAATTATACAAAATGGCGGATATTCGTTTGGTACCCGTATACGCTAAAAATCTGCACGTTAAAGGGGTAGTTTAGTTTTGGTATGGCTAAACTTAGTAACCAAACCTGGACAGTAACCTTATAGCCCAAACTAATAGTAAACTCCACCATGCTAAAAAAATATACAAAATTGCAAAATGACTAAGTAAAAAGCATGTTATCATTCAAAAAGAGCCATTTTGAACACAAGAGGGCACTTCTGAAATGTCATCAGTTTTAACCATTTCAATTCAAAATTATGCATGACATGTTTGATTGAAATAATATTTAATTGGAAAAATCATCAACAAATAATTAAAAAACGATTTCGAAGATTTTTGAAAAAGTGCAAGCATTATGTTTAAATTTTTTTTTAAACATCTAATTATTTGGGCCCCAAATAATTATAAGATCAAATGCATTTGTTGATATTTCAGCCATATTGATGATAATGATAATGATACAGGTGGTAGAGGTGATAATGATGATGATGTTGACGGTAGTGATAAAAATACCAATAAATAAGATGGTGCTAAAAATGATGATGGTTGTAATAATGATGGTGTGTTGATAATAGTGGTAAGAATGATGTGGTGGTGGTGGCAATGATGATACAATATTTAATGATGACGAAAATGATGATGCAGACATAGTGTTGGTAGTGATGATCATAATGATGATAATGTTAATGGTGGGATAATAGCAATTATCAATAATGATGAAGATGAAAATTGATGCAACAACAATAATGATGATGGTGGTGGTAAGAGTAAACATGATGAATGATAAATACATTATTGATATGAAAAAAATGAAAATAAAAACAACGATGTGATTGTGCTGGTGATGAGATAATAGTTATTATGTTAAAGGGATCTAGTAACTTTGTTGACATGTGCAAAAAAGTGATGAATGGTTGATGCAATGTATATTGTTGTTATCTCAAATATCCACAGGGTATTGTGTGAACATTTCAAGTCAAATGGACATTGCATGGCCAAGTTATGAGCAAAAATGCAAAGTGATAATCACTAACTCACTGCACTCACTTTGTACACACAAAGAAAAACTCCGGGAGAGTTTTCTTATCTGAATACTTCGATCGTACATATCTTTGTAACGAAAGGGAAATTTGAAAAACCGAACCTTTCCCATGATTTTATTGTTAATACGAATACAACAAGGTACGAGGGAACCGCTAGAATGAAAATTTTATTTTGAGGATTTGGACAATGTTACTAAGTCCCTTTAATAATGGTAAAAATGATGGTGTAGTGTTAATGATGGTGGTAACAATGATGTTGGTAGTAGTAGTGATGAATGCAATGACCGATCAGAATGAACTGAATTTGAACAAAAAGCTGATGATGGCGATAGTGGTAATGATCTATAAAAAAAGAAGGTGATGATGATGGCAATGATCAATGATAATGAACATAATGGTTTTGACGACACAGTAAAATGGTGGTTGTGGTGAAGGTGTACATGATATGATTATGGTGATCAAAATACATTAATGGTGATAAGAAAAAGTTATATCAACGAAAAAGCAGGTGCTAATTCAGAAGAAAATAAAGTAATAGTAATAAATATGGTAAAATGATAACACGATAGTGGTGTAGTAATGATGGGATGATGGATATAATGAATTAATAGTGGTGGTGGTATTGAAGAAGGCAATAATCAATACTGCTGAGGATAAAGGTGATGATAACAATGATGATGATGATGATGAAGATGGTAGTAATGGTAGTGGTGGAATTGGTGATGATGATGGCAACCATTACTATCATTTTATAAATAATTGTTTTTAAATTATTATTATTTTTATTTTTATTTATTTTTTTACATTTTTTAAAAATTTTTTTATTATTATTTTTTTTAAATTTCATTTTTCAATAATGAGGCGCGGAGCGCCGATTCTAGCTGCCTCGGCGCGAAGCGCCGAGGCAGCTAGTATTATATAAAGAGGATGTGGTGTGGCATGATAAGAACATGTAGAGCTCGCGCTTTCCAATTCCTTCAGCAATACAATTTATCCACAATTGCTGCTCGCTACCCAGGTGTATAAATTATGGGGACCCGGTAGGAGGTGAAAGCCTTTATGTGAAGGATCTTCTCAATGCCCAAGAGCCGCTTGAGGGGAATGCTCCCCAGGGAGTGGAGATGGTACACACAATGTGTGCTGGTTTGCATTGTATCCGATGACCGGGGTAATTATAGTGTAAACTGTAAAGCATTTAGAGATGATGATGTATCATATTAGGCACTATATAAATCAAACCTATTATTATCATTATTATAATATTTCAATTTTCTGCATTTATTAAACAAAATAATCACCATCACCATTACCGTCGCCGTCACCATCACCGTAACCATCGCCATCACCATCACCCTCACTGTCACCATCACCGTCACAATCACCATCACCATCACTGTCACAATGACAATCATCATTATCTCCACGATTATCTATTATATCAGTATGGTAATCTTCAACCTGGAATTTAGGGTCCCAGTCCCTGAGATTTTGGCGACTCCTCGACCGTCGGGATCGAAGGGTATACGTTTTGCTAATGACGTAGAGGCATTATCGAGTCACATCCTTACCATGGTCCACGTCCAGATCGAAGAAAAGGGGGCCTGCACAATGCTCATTGCCTATTTAAAGGTTGGCTGACAAGAAAACTACATAAAAATTGTGTTTTACTGTATCTAAGGTAGATTTTCATGAAGATTACTAATAAAAACATATTTTCTGCATCGAAAAACCCAGTAAAATAAAAAAATCAACTTTTAAATTCACTTTAGTAATCCCCGTAAAAAAATTGAGTCCGGGCGAAGAAAAATGATATCATCTTTGTAAAGTCACATGCAGGCAATCGCAGTATAGCTCGGTCATAGACGTACACGCTGAGTGCAATACTCACGTTGACAGAGAGATATTTCAATTTTTTTCAATATTTGCAAACATTTGTTAAAGTTTATATCATGGACGATCTACACTCAGATGTGTTGCTGCAAGCTGCTATAATTCATTTCTTAGGAATTTTCAGTTAAGCCTCAATTGACAAGAAAAACGAGTTTGTTTTACTAGCAAGTCATAGGCTCTGCATGTAAACGATGCACGTTCCTCCATGTTGCGGTCTGCTTGTGATGTCATGATCCGGGTTGCACGTGCGCACATTCCCGCTCTGCCATAAATAACTTTTTTAGCAGCATGGAACGCCGATGCGAAAACAAGCAAAAAGGTTGCATGAAATTTATCTTTTTTGCCCAACTTAAAAAAAAGAGTGTGGTATATTAGGCACATATTTAAAGCTATAAACCTGAATCAAAGCCGGGATTTCACCATACCTTTAAACCGCCAAGCATTGACTAACGATTTACCACCTTAAAGGGATAGTTGAGTATTGGTCAAACTTAACTTTAGTAACCAAAACCTGCGCCATTACGGTACAAAGTAATAGTTATAACTTCACCATGCTCGAAAAGTATACAAAATTACAAATGACTAAGTAAAACCCCTGTTATCATTCAAAAGAAAAAGAGCCATTACAACTCAAGAGGGCGCTATTTTAAAAAAATCATTGGTTTTAGCCTTTTTTCATACAAAATTGTGCATTTAATGTTTGTTAAATAATGATTCAATAGAGATATCATCAACGACTTTTTAAAAACCTATTCTGATTTGTTTCAAAGTAGTTTTCGAGCATTTTTTGAAATTTTTCTAAAAAGTCTAAATATCGCCGGTGACTGCCGGTGATGAACATTTTGAATCAAAATATATTTATGGATATTTCAGCCGTTTCTGAACCGATTTTGATAAAATAAAGTTTATTCTGTCATTAAAATTGTATGTTCTTTCGAATTTGACAGTCAGTTTTTTATTATCTCACAAAAAAATATCAGGGGCACTTCGGGAAATACCAATACTTGACCGTTGACAAATATTAAAGGTATGGTGACAAGAAAATCAGCTGAAAATGGTATTTTAGCTCTTCACAAAGCCACTTTCATGTAGATTTCGAATAAAACAACCGTTTTGCACTTGGAAAATTATTTATAAATGATACGAGGACCTGAAAATTTACTTTGATAATGCCCTCCAAAAAAATTGAGTACGGGCAAAGAAAAATTACGTCATCGTTGTGACGTCACATGCAGGCAATCGCAGGATCCCCGATACTCGAATTGTCATAGACGTACAGCTGAGCGCATCTAATCACGCTGACAGAGAGATATTATTTCGATTTTGTTCAATATCTACATACATTTGTTTGAGTTTATAATTATGGAGGATCCACACTCAGATTCATCTGATTCTAACAGTGAGCGTGAATTAGATGAAGGATCTGGATCAGAGTCAGAATCGAGTTTTGAATTGACAGATCCTGAAGATGAAATTCCAAATGTGCGTCGGCAGCCAAAATGCAGTGGCAGTGATAGCCAGTGATAGGGGTGCAATCGTACAGATTTGAGCCTGTGGCTGAGCAAATCATGACAATTTCCCCATATTTGCAGACACCATTTTCATAATTTCTATTTCTTTAAATGTCTCCACAAATACAACAAATATAATTGCCAAAAAAATGTGCATCCTCACGCTAAAATCGCTTTTAGGAAGTCTCTGATATGATTATAGCAACCGTATGTACTCAGCCCGGTCGCCCGGCCACTAGCACGCAAGAGCGCTGCGGCTAGCGCAGACCTAGCCTAACCCTATCATCGATATCAGAACCCTAGTAGCCCTTCAGGCGGCTTCATCCGATCGCGTCTCAAAATGCGGTGTACAAAAATGCGGTGTTTAGCGCTCAAATTCATCTCTTTATGCGGCAATAAATTGACAAGCATCAATGCTTTGATGGATCTATTTAACAATATTTACGGAAATATATTTACAGAACATTCAGAATTACTTCACTTTTGAGCAAAATATTACTTTCCCGAAGTAAACAAATCCGAAACTCAAGTCGTTGGCGAGCGTGAGCAGAGGGAGATTACCAAAATTATCAGCGCATTATTTGTGCCATTTTTGCAGGTTATCACTCTCGTATTTGTTTCAAAAGCCTTGCAAACATGTAAGTAAATTTAGAAATAGTCTAGAATGTAGGTGAGATCGTAATAATCCTGCATTTTTCTTGCTTTTCGGAACTTTTTCATAGTAAAAACACGGCGCGGCAGCTAGCCTGCTATAGCATAGCGGGCTAGCATAATCTCAAAGCGCAGGGCCGCTGAAACTGTGGCAGACCTGCGCTCGCTGCACACAACGCTAGCTGGTGCTTCCCAGTCAGCCCTCGTTAATTTAACTTTTGAGGTCCAAATCCGCCTCATACGTGGATCCTTAGGAAAACGGTGCAGGCTAATCCCTTCCTTAGCTGTGTTCCTACATCCTGCTACAATGCATTTATGAGGCATTTTCAGTTAATCCTCAAATTCCAAGCAAATACAAGTTTGTTTTACTAGCAAGTCAAAGTGTTTGCATTGAACCACGTTGTAAACAACTCTCGCTCTTCCGTGTTTTTGCCTGCATGTGACGTCATGACTCATGAGCTCATCGCTTCGCAATAAATAACTTTTTTAGGAGTATGGAACGCGGACGCGAAAAAAAAGCCAAAAATTTGCATGAAATTTTCCTTTTTTGCCCAACTTTAGGATTTTGTTGAAAAAAAGAATGTGGTATATCAATAAAAGGTACCATATTCAAAGCTATAAACCTGAATCAAAGCCGGGATTTCCCCCCTCCTTTAAAAAAGAGTCGATCAAGCGAGTATTACATTGAGAAACCGTTCTGAATTTTACACGTTGCAAAACTACCCAGCTTTTGATATTAATATTTATATTATGCGGATGGTATGGTAATGATTGCTATTGCCGCTTGGCATCGTGTTTGCAAAGGCATCGATGACAAAATGATAACAACTTCAAGTTAGCTGCGCTTATAACACTCAGGTAGTAGCTCCATGCCTGTACAACCGTGTACACGTCTCGGAGTCATGATCTTAATCACCCCACCATACCGGCGTTTGTTTGCACAGCTCACTTACCATCGACTTACTGAACAATTTTCTCATTAATAGTAAATATATTATCCATTGCGGATATAATATTGGAAATAATATCGCTAGTGATATTCATTTGTCTCGCAATGTATGGTCAACTAGGAATCTAAAAGATCACAACGTTTCGTGTGCCGCTGCAACACTTTGTCAAATGATATAATCTAATGTAGACAATCAGTATTTATGCTCTACCGTGGCTCCAAACGCACAATCTCGCATAAGCGAGTTCCTAAAGGTCAACAATGGGCTGCGTCGATTGGCCGGTGCACACGGGTACTCAACCAATCAACGGGACACTGGTTCGGCCCGCTTGCCGAACCAGCGTATGATACGTCGCCATGACACTACCCCGACCAACCGGCCCTCAACGGTTGATTCCAACCCACGGTCGAGCCAAGCCACCTTCTTGCTACAACGCTTTGCGGATATAGTATCGGAAATAATATCGCTAGTGATATTCGTTTGTCTCGCAATGTATGGTCAACTAGGAATCTAAAAGATCACGACATTTCTTTTTAAAGATACTTTGTATTGCCTCCTTTTATATCATATTACATTTGATTATTAGTTTTGTATGTTATTGAATATCATTAATTTATTTTATGTTCAGAATATAATATAAAATAAGAATGTTTTTAATCAAGTCTCATTTTTAATTGAAAATACTTTGTATTAATTAATGTACTTTGTATCTGTTATTGAAAACAATCATAATAAATTATTTAATTTTAAATTTCATATGAAGATACTTTGTATTAATTAGGTGGGCTGTACATCATACAGACCACCTCATAATTTCGTTAGAATTGCCTTTATTTATTTATTTATTTATTTATTATTATTATTCTTTATTTTTCTTATTTCCAATCACTTTTTTGTTACCAAGATAACTTGAAAATGGCTCAATCAAGTGCCTTGAAATTTGGCACACATATATATAGGCATATGGACAAAGCAAAATAAGGTTTTGAACCCTGACCTTGACTGATGACGTCATCTAGGCGCCATTTTGTAAAATTTTCTGAATATCTTCTCATGATCATATCTTCATAACGAAAAGTTGTTTCTCATTCATATTTATCATGATCAAGGTCAATATCCGTCCGGTCAATTTCAGGTCAAAAAACGCGCGCGCATGCGTACGTGCGCGCGTCAGCGCGCGCGCAAAATTTAAAAATGTTCAAAATCGTCGCAAATTCATTTTGGATACGTTTTAGGCCATTTTAAGCATTTTACGAAAAAACGCGCACACGCGCATGCGCGCGCGTTTTCGCGCGTACTGGCATTTTGCAACATAGAATCGCCGAATTTTCTCTGTTATCATATTTAGCCCATCTTTCCAAGCATTTTGATACCTTGTTCACCTTTTTCTGACTAGTAAAAACGCAATGAGCTTCCGTTCAAGAAACATGTCCGTGCGCGCGAGCTCTTGTAATACATAGCATATATGGGCAAAAACATGCCTATACAAAATTCATTGTAACTCTTCAGAATGGATGGGAACTCCCAAGTTTTTTTTCATATTTGGATAGATTATGAGTCGGAGATATGATTTCATGTCTCATTTGACCCTCAATTAACTCATGGCGTCATCATAACGGCCTTCCAACTCAAAATTTCAATTAGCATATTATGACGTCAGCATATTTTTGGAAAATTGATTGTATCTCTGTAAATGTTGATCGATTTTCTTCCAAATTTTGATATGTTCTAGCTCAGACAATTTTCTACAAATGTAATAACCACGATTTTTCATTTTGACAAAGGCATCATGGCGTATTTTTGCGATTTAAGGAGGCATGTCATTTTTTAACATTTTGCGTGTATTCTCTATGGGACATGACTTTTTTTCAAAACTGGATTCTACATTCCCGTCTTTCGCGACCAATATCTCCGTCGTTTTAGCTTCGTTTACGCTGAACTTCGAGTATGTTGTAGCTGAGACAATAAGCTATCTCAAATGAGCCCTTGATTATGTCTTTAATTTTAGTTCGACCAGCCCACCTATACTTGTTCTAAACAAGTATTACAATTCTAGTTTACCTTGTATTTGTTATTGAATATGATAACAATTAATTTATGTTCAGAATATAATGTACATGTAAGATAAAAATTAAGTTAATTATTCAATTTTAATTGATGATACTTTGGATTTGCTATTGAATGTTAAATTTAATTTCTGTTAAGAATATAATACAAACAATTTTAATTACTAAATTTTAATTAAACATAGTTTGTAAGAATGTACTTTGTATAAATGGAATACGATAAATTTAATTTGTGTTAGGAATATAACATGAATTAAGAATTGTTTTATTACTCAATCTTTATACCCTGTATTGCTTCCCTTTTGATATTACATTTGATTGTTAGATCTACTCGTTATTGTGTATGATAAACTTAATTTATGTTAGGAATATGATATAAAATAGATAGTGGGATTTGATATCCTTTAATTAAATAATTTCCATGCTCTTATTTTTGCATTTTTGTGATGCTTATTATTGTAATTTTTCAAAAGATATACATGTACATGTACTGTATTAATTTACACTTTGTTAGATTTAATATTTAGTTAGTATTACATATTTAAAAGTAAGTAACGAATTAGTAAATTGGTTATTGGTTATTGTTATATTAAAATTAAAATTAAATGAGAATATGCATATTATAATAATCACATTTTTAATGTTAGTACCTTTCTTGCCAAATGCATTCATAAATATGTATCATTTTGTTGTATTTTGATGTTAAATTATATTTGTATTGTGTTGTAATTTATTTATTCATGTATGTTCATATGTTCATGTACGCAAGGCATTTTAGTCTTCGGACTAGTCTTGTTAATTTTGTTTAATAAATACCGATATATCTATCTATCTATCTTTCGTGTGCCGCTGCAACACTTTGTCAAATGATATAATCTAATGTAGACAATCAGGATTTATGCTCTACCGTGGCTCCAAACGCACAATCTCGCATAAGCGAGTACGTTCCTAATAGGTCAACAACGGGCCGCGTTGATTGGCCGGTGCACACGGGTACTCAACCAATCAACGGGACACTGGTTCGGCCCGCTTGCCGAACCAGCGTACTTCAGAGGCGAAGCTACTATAATATTAGCAAGAACGGAAACATAGTGTACTCTATGATATACATGTACATGTATGGGGGATAACTGAATAACTTTGTATGGGTACTAAACCATCATGATTGTGTTAAACATTGGCCGGATGTATCATTGGACGGGGGCCCGACGGGTTGTTGGGTGAGATTGAGACACCCGATCTATTTTGTCTTAAATTAAATGATGACTGTGGGATATTTAGTAAAGTTTTATAGAGTCGTTGTGTCGTCATCGCCTTTATGTCACAAAAACCATCGGGTTTCACAAGAATATGAACAAATGCAGTTACTTAGTTTAGATATGAAACGTTTAGCCGTTAAAGGACAGAAGGTTATGTGTCATGCAGGCAATTGTAGTCGCGGGGGAGGGGGGGGGCAGAGGCAAAACTACTATATTAGCAAGAACACGAACATAGTGTACTGTCTCTAATTTAATACAAGCGGAACAAATTATGGAACATATAAAATATGGTAGGTAACTGAATAACTTTGCATTGGTACTAAACCATCATGATTTTGTTATACATTGGCCGGATGTATCGTTGGATGGGGGCCCCGACAGGTTGTGGGGCAGGATTGAGTCGCCCGAGTCTATTTTGTCTTCAATTTAAATGATGGCTATGTGAATAGTTAAAGTTTTAAAGTGTTGTTGTGCCGCTAGTTATTATTAATATCTCTTACCTTTGCTTCATAGTGCTTGTTGACAAGGAATCTTGTCGAGGTGAGGGCTCGGTGCAGCATGGTCTTTCCTGCGACCCCGTAGTGGATCGCATACAGGCCTTGCGCACAGTCTCGGGCAAGGCTCAACCGTCTCTCCCACGGCAACAAATGCTTCTTCTCTTCATCAGTGAGCACTTTACGCAATGTGCCGAAATGCATGTACTCCAGCACAAAACAAATATGCCCTGAAAAGAATTCAAATTAATTGAACAGAAATTAACCAACTGCATAAATAGAGCTTCGTAGAGAGTGTTTAACAATGAAAATTAAATAATAATATACATTTTTATACAGCACTGTATCACCGAAGTCCCAAGGCACTCGAGGCATTATTAACTTGGCTTTAGCCGAGCTACCATGATGGGCGCTCAAACATTTCAAGGAATACATTCCTGCCAAGTACCCATTTACTACACCTAGGTCGAGAGCAGCAAATGTGGATAAAGTGTCTTGCTGAAGGACACACTTGCCGTGGCTGGGAATCAAACCCCACGACCCTCGTATTGAAAGAAGAAGGCCCGAAGAAATATTGGAAAAGTGACACAAATCATGTAGGGATATCAATGCATATGGCCCAACTGATTTTATCTTAATCAGAATGCAATATTTTATTTCATAACCCCTCAGTAAGAACAGGGTTACTCCATAATCATATTTTTCGCAATAATGATTAATAACAAAAATTATAATAATAGATAGAGCACAAATTTCAATGTGCCGTTGAGCCCAATTATTATAACCCCGGTCCAAGGTTGCACACTTCAATCGTTAATGTACACAAGGAGCACATTTTCAACTCTCTAGTCACCTATCGATATCTGATTGCTAACCTTCATCATCCATGGTGTATCCGTAAGGCTGGACAACAAAGTGAGATTTGGCAACCTTCCTCCACTCTCCTAGCTGACCTTTCAAAACCTTCACTGATGGGTCAGAACTAAATGGGCAAAAAAAAGAAGTTATTAGAGAGTCTACAAGAAACTGACAAAATAATACACTCCTTTATGGCCGCCCCGCCCCCCCCCCCCCCCCCCCTCCGCGATTTTGGTTTTATTAACGCGTAAAGATGACGCCCCGCTGCTTGGTGACTTTTTGGTATTTATTTCGTGATTTGTGTACAAAACCTATGGAAATATCAGTTTTCGTAAAAAGAGATATATCATTGTTTTTTTGGTCTTAAAAAACATAAAGAAGAACCTGGCTCTTCCAAATTTTGTTGTGTATTATTATCCCAAATAGTCTTAAGAACATATATGTAGTGAAAACCAATGTTTAATTATGAAGAATATATGATTTATGGGTAAAAATATGAATTTTATGAATTTATTTGCATAAATTACCATAAATATGCAAATTAATGAATTGTTGAAAAAGTTAATATTACCATTGTATTCTATACACTTCACTTAACATGTGTGCAAATTTTCACGGCGATCGGCCACTTCGCGACCGAAATCTTAATGGGGGCCATAATGCCCCCCCTCCTTCTCCCCCTCAGGCCGTAGAAAGACCTCAAATAGCCCGGCCCTTTTAGGGTTAAAGGGATAGTTGAGTTTTGGTAAAGCAATGAGAGTGAAATTTTGGTCAAACTGAATTTTATTAACCCGAACCTGCACAATTACATTACAAACTAATAGTTATAACTCCACCATGCTCGAAAAGGTATACAAAATTACAAATGACTACATTGTAAAAAAGAGCTGTTAAAAATCAACAGGGCGCTCTCTAGAAACTCACTGGCCCGAATTCTCAACCTTATGGCTCAACTTGTGCCAGGCCTAAAAGACAAAGACTAAAGTTTTTTGCACCAGCCTACTTATTGTCTTGTTACTATGGTCCCCGCAAATGGTTTCCTTTCATTATCCAGTCAATCCCTTGAGTTCTGAAGTTATAGACATCAGAACAATGGGCCATGACAGTATAGTTTGTCATCAGCCAATGGCATCCTGGATCATCCTAAACATTGTATTGCTGGTGACCTGTTATTCTATGACTTAATTTCAAAAGAATGAAAGAAAACCATTAGAATATCTCCGGGGACCATAGCGATCGACAAGAAAATAAGTATGCTGGTGCAAAGTGTTACCGGTAGTCTTTGTCTTTGAGGCCAGGCACAAGTTGAGCCACAAGTTGAGAATTCGGGCAACTGGTTTTAGCCATTTAAAAAAAAATATTGTGCATGTGATGCTTTGTTGAAATAGTGCTTAGATAGAGAGATAATCAACTACATGTATTTAATAACCTCTTTTGTAAATTTGTGAAAAGAGGAGCATTTTAAACAAAACATTTAAAGCGAACCAAAACGCCTAACACGAAGCAAACTGTGTAGTAAGACCTATTTTCACACATCCCAAATGTCCCTGAATCATCCCTTCCATTATTTCTTTTGAAGAGTGGGCCTAGTTTCTGTTTTGCTATCGCAGGCTCTTTATGGATGCTCGGAGTGGCACCATGATTTTTGTTTGCCGCCGAAACGTGTCATTTTTCTGGACTGACGTTGATTGGTCTAGCCAAATGCCATTTTAACTATTAGTTTAATAACGTATTTTTATAAAAAATCGGAGCAAACAAAAATACATTGCACTGCTTATACATGTAGGTTAGCATTTGGAATCAAATTACAGTCAAACCTGCTAATGCGACCACCTGTCTATAGCGACCACCTGCTCATAACGACAGCTCTCCGGTCCTCCCCTGAAAAATCATGTGTTAAGCTACCTGCGTAATGCGACCACCTGCTTAACGCGACCAGCAACCACCCCATTTGTGTCCCGACGCACGTATAAACCTGTGTATAGGCTATAGCGACCAAATATTAGCGCTTGAGCAAACAAGGCATCAACTAGGTCGTCTCTGGTCACTCTAGGCTCCAATTCTGAGCATGTCAATGTCAAAACATACGTTTAAAATGACAATGAACTTCAGACAGATGCTTTATTACCGACACCAAGTGCTTAATTAAGACTGATAAAATTCAAAATGGCCGCCAACTTGTCTAATGCGACCACCTGTCTATAGCAACCACTTTTTCGCCAGTCCCTTGAGCGGTCGCTATAGACAGGTTTGACGGTATTTAGTATGTGTTTCATTTGTTTCTACTTCGAAAACATGTTAAACATTTTTACTTTAACTCGCATTATGAATAGCAGTCCTTATGAATAATGATCCTTATGCCTTTATGAATAGTGTCCCCTTTTGCGTTTTATGAATAGCGCACCTTATGAATAGCGAGGTTAGCCCTTTTAAACAACTCTAGAACCCTCAATTCAATTTTAACAAATTAATGGCTCATTCTCTGGCGAGGCCCCCAGAACCCTTTGCACAATGTTCTTTTGTTCAGTATTGATTGGGGAGTCCAGAGTGTTCCACATGTAGCAGAGTCATTCCCTCCTCCCTATAAATTTGGTGTGGTTTCTCAGAACTATCAATTGGATCGTTCTCAATAACAGTAATCTCCAGGCCCATAGACTTTGTACATAGCCCACACAGTTCCCATCTAGGCAAGAGGTTACTAGTTTGTATTTCTAAACACAAGGCATACTCACCTGTCTGTATACTTCTTAATGACTAACAATTTGTCTTCCTTATTATGCTGAACCCTAAAGATGGGGCCAAACGTTCCTTCTTCGATCTGCTCAAGTATAGAGAATTCCCTGTAACCGATAGCAGCTTCTAAAAAGGGAATGGAGGAATAACAACATTTTCTTCAATTAGCTGAAAACTGAGAAAATGGGTTAGAATATTTCAAACGCTTTGTTCAACTCTATGTTTACAAATAAACATGGTTCTATTCAAAAAAACATTATACAGTCTATGTTACATTGTGATGGAGGGAACATCAAAGAAAGTTAGTCTCTGAGGGATTATAAATAGCATTTCAAATCCTGAGGGAACAGTCCATGAAGTTTCCTACAACCAACTTATAATCTTTTCTGACTATAGTATAGCTCTAAAATTGGTATTTCTTTCATAAAGTAAGAAAATAATCTCACAACTTTTGAATTTTAGATTGCAAATGGCAGGCAGTATGAGGAAGAATACATACCTTGATTGTTCAGTTCTGAGTCTTGTAGCTTGAGGTCACTTATATGCTCAGTCAATATTTCCATTAATTCATTTGTATTGTCTTTGAGTGTTGCTTCTGGAATACCACATAACAAACACATGAGAAATAGTGAAAACAAAATGTTAGACTTCATGATTTTATCAGCCGATAAATAATAATAATAATGAGAGTCATTATGAACCTTGCTTTCAATCCTAGCACCCTGACGAAGAGGGTGCGGTTCGTTATTTCGAAGGTTCGTTATTCCGAAGGTTCGTTATTCCGAACACGCAAATATCCTATACCTGAGTGTTCGTTAATCCGAAAATGAAATAGGGTTCGTTAATCCGAACATTTGTTGCATTATTCCGAAGGTTCGTTATTCCGAAGGTTCGTTATTCCGAAGGTTCGTTATTCCGAAGGTTCGTTATTCCGAAGGTTCGCTATTCCTAAAATGAAATCGGGTTCGTTATTCCGAAGGTTCTTTATTCCGAAGGTTCGTTATTCTGAAGGTTCGCTATTCCTGAAATGAAATCGGGTTCGTTATTCCGAAGGTTCGTTATTCCGAAAATGAATTAGGGTTCGTTAATCCGAAAATGAAATAGGGTGTGTGTGCGTGTGTGTGTGTTTGTGTGTGTGTGTGCACTTGTAAGGACCGGCAAACGAACAGCCTCTATAATGCTTTAGGGATCGTCTTAAGGGCTGTACTGTATGTTATTATGATTTTTTAAGGATATCCCTTATTTGCCCATTTTACATCTATGTAACCGATGGTGTGTATGTATGGACTGTTTGTGTATGTGAGTGTGTGTGTATGTGTAAACCGGCCAGCCCATTGGGCATATGTCCATGTTTACACACCGGCAAACCGGGGATAAGCCAAAAAAGCCGAAAAAAAGCGGGCATATCCCCGTTTGAAGGTGTTATAAATTTTATCCCCGTTTGAAGACTCCTACAAGTATGTGTGTGTGTGTGTGTGTGTGTGTGTGTGTGCACTGGCGAAGTGGTGGGGGGGGTGTCATGGGCCCCCCTCCCAAATCAATTTAAATCATGGCTTTTATCTAATTTTATTGGAAAAGAGAGTAAAAACTCAGATTGCACAGTTTAAATTTTTTTTAATACCAAAGCTCCCTAACGGGGGGGGGGGGGGGGACACCCCCCCCCTGCCCTTAGTTGCTATTTATGATGAAATACATACAATTCAGACTAATAAAATGTGATTTTGGACTGATATCAAGCAGCAAATTCTAACTTTATGACATAATTATAATTATATCAAATTGATTTTGGTTTTATTTCATGTTTGTTTACATGAGAAAGATATAAATGTATATATCTCATTCTTATTGCACTGTTTTACAAAGAAAAAGAAAATACAATTTGACTAGAATTGTAAAGCCACTCTTTGCCCCCCTCCCCTTCTCCCCCACCCCTCATGCAGCCACGACAATTAGAGTAAGATTGATCCCCTTTCCCAAGTCCACACTGCTCAAAATCAAATCAACTCAATTCTTTTCTACGTCGTATTTATTTAATTTTCGGATTAACGAACCCTATTTAATTTTAGGACTAACGAACCTTCGGAATAACGAACCCGATTTTATTTTCGGATCAACGAACCTTCGAAATAACGAACCTTCGGAATAACGAACCTTCGGAAAAACGAATCCGATTTTATTTTCGGATCAACGAACCTTCGGAATAACGAACTACATGTAGAGCCGAGTCAAATCGAATGGCTATTCGATATCCGACCGTGAAGGTCGGATACCGAATACAAATTTTCGGATACGAATATCCGAAAAAAAAAAAAAAAAATAAATAAATAATAATCACGATTTTTTTTTTTTTTTTTTTTCCCCCCCGCGTTTAATTTTGTAATCCCCATTCGATAGATTCGATCAGAAAATGGCACATTGAACCCTGCTTATCTATTGCTAAAGTTAAAAGTTAAGGTATACATAAATTACAAATAAACAAAACAAATAATAAACCAAAGCCTTGGTGAGAGGATTGTATAGTGAGTGCCAAATTTAGAAGAATCTATGATAAGATATCAAAGTATTTCATCTTGACAGCAGTTTGTACACTAACATCACATTTTTTTATTTATTTTGTTTTATTTATTTATTTTTTTCCGAATATTCGATATCCGACCGTTTTTACACGACTCATATTCGAAATGCAAAATATCCGGTTTGACTCAGCTCTATAACGAACCTTCGGAATAACGAACCTTCGGAATAACGAACCTTCGGAATAACGAACCTTCGGAATAACTGAACCTTCGGAATAACGAACCTTCGGAATAACGGACTGTAACCGACGAAGATCCTGCTACAGTCAAACCTGTCTATAGCGACCACTCAAGGAACCGGCAAAACGTGGTCGCTATAGACAGGTGGTCGCATTAGACAAGTTGGCGGCCATTTTTAATTTCTGGTCTCATATATCATGCCTATAGGCACATGTGTAATTCATTGGCATCGGTACACGCACGTGTTCGTAGTTTAATTAAGTATTTGTTGCATGCATATCCACAACAAAAATTAAAATTATATATATGAATTGGCATTACATTTTAAATGATATTAAATGTTTGTATTATCTTTAAATTACGTGAAATTGAAATTGCAAAATGTGTCAATGTGTCATTTATTTACTCATCAAGAGACTCGAGATAATCAGCTGCACTTTTAAATGCTCATGTGTAGTTTTCTATAGAATTCTGAAGTCAAGATGCATCGTTTGGTTGTAACAAGCGCACAGATTATCATTGAAAAGAATTAGAAACACGGGGAAACACCCCGCCTCGGCTAATTAAAATACTTGTTAGATGTCAAATTCGGTTGTGATGTTGTTGTGAAGTGTCTTTGTTTGATGCATTTCAGTATCATGTATCACAAATAATCTTTGTTTATGAGTCTGAAGCACTTGGTGTTGGTTAACCCTTTTATGCATTGACATGCTCAGAATTGGAGCCTTGAGTGACCAAAGGCGACGTACTTGGTGCCTTGATCGCTCAAGCGCTAATTTTTTGGTCGCTATACACAGGTTTGAACGTGCGTCGATCGGGACCCAAATAGGGTGGTCGCTGGTCGCGTTCAAAGGCACGTAGTCGCATTACGCAGGTTGCTTAACACATGATTTTTAAGGGGAGGATCGGAGAGCGGTCGTTATGAGCAGGTGGTCGCATTAGCAGGTTTGACTGTATAAAGAGGATTGAAAGCTAGTCTCCTATTGACCTTTAATTGATTCCATTAGTGATTTTTGATAAGCAGCTATCAGAGGTATTTTCTTTAAATAATAATGATTGTTACAACAACATTAACAATAATAATAATAATAACAATAATAACTAGACATGAAATTCGTCACTGTGACGAATTAGGTGATACGTATGACCTTTGACCTTTGACCTTAGACCCCTTGAATAATCTTCACCAACACCCCCCTCCCCCCCCCCCCATAAAAAAAATCTTCACCAACACCGCCCCCCCTGAGAAAAATGTTCACCGAAATCCCCCTCAAATAATTCTCTCAGACTACCCCATCAACAAAATTTCGCCTACACCCCCCTCAACAAATCTTCATCAACACCCCCCCCCGAGAAAAATCTTCACCGACACCCCCCTCAAATAATTCTCACTGACACACCCCCCCCCCAAAAAAAAATCTTCACCGACAACCCCCTCAAAAAAAATCAACACCAACAACCCCCCTCCCGATAAAATCCTCACCTACAACCCCCCTAGAAAATCTTCACTGACACCCGCATCAACAAAACAATCTTCACCAACACCCCCCCCCCCCGATGAAAATCTTCACTGACGACCCCCTCAAATAATGTTCACTGACACCCCTCAAACAAAATCTTTACCGACACCCCCCTCAAAAAATATTCACCGACAACCCTTCCCCCTTCGAAAACAAATCCCCAACTACACCCCCTCGAAAAGATCTTCAGTGCCACCCCCCCCCCGCCTCAAAAATCTTCACCGACACCCCTCCCCCCTCGAAAAAAAATTACCGACACCCACCCCCCCCTTGAAAATGTTGGTTGACGAAATAACCCCCCCCCCCCTTGAAAAATCCTGAGTACGCCACTATCATCATAAGTAGTCGTCGTCATATTTATTCTTTATGTTCCAGACACTTTTGATAATTATTTAATTTCACACAATCAAGTTGCATTTACTACTAAAAGTGAAGTCTATGTAGTATGTACAACACAAACTAATATACCTTCATGGGCCTGAACGATAAGACTACACACCATCAGACCTATAATGCGTCCACATAATTTGAAGTAAAAATCTAAAGGGGGGAGGAGTGTGATATCCTGAAGAATATTATTTGATTATGCAGTATCGTACTCTAAATTGTACCATCATCATCTTATCATTCCACTCTTATATTCTGTCATTCTCTCTTACTTTGTGTCATTCTCTCTATTTATTCATCAACATTCCACAACTCACACCACTGGCTAGATCCTGTAAACATTGTCCAGACCTTTCCACCCTTGGTCATCCATCACCCTCTCACACACATCCACTATCGTTTTGTATGCATTGGAAGAACCTTGCTACGTACAGTTAGTATGAGTCAAAATTCCCTCCCCATTATTGCAGCACTAATAGGGATTACTACACACAAACGCTAGGGTTGAGAGATTATTTCGACCGTTACTGAAAACAGGTGGGCGTTGAACGACGTAGTAATAGGGGCGAAGCCTCATACTTTGGGGAGGGCGGCTTAGTCACGTTAATTAGCAAGGCATTATATGCATCAATTTGATGTGCCCTGTTTTGAGAACCAATTACTGATTTCAAACATTTAATTAAAAACACCATAAGTTACGAAACAAAAGAAATATAACGGCTTACTCGGAATATCTTGAATTATTTGTATGCTACATTGCAATAGAGAAAAAACGAATGTTGCCATTATGTGAGTAACATAATAGGAACATATTATTTTTCCTCCAGATCTCCGCTACAACATATCAAAATTGTAGACGTATTCGACCAGAATCGAAGGAGATAGACACACAACTGCACCTTCAAAACATAACACAAAATTTATGAAATCAATCAAAATTAAATTTTCGCTTTTCATGGCAAATTGATGACGTCACGATGTCCGATTGGCGATTTTTGAATATCGCACCATATCTACAACTCATACTCTGTCACGAATACACAACAACCAAAATACTGAACATGGATTTTCAAATTTATGATCAATTGAACAGGGCATGTTTTTACCACATTTTCACATATTTTACATATGGCAGCACGCGCGGATTTCATGTGTAGCACGCGCGCATCGGCACATTTCCGGTCGGAAAGGGATAGTAATTGTTCAGAATCGTCCCAGCTACAAGATAT
>JBAMJV010002785.1:115000-228142 GCA_037951105.1 Echinarachnius parma | reverse complement strand
TCCAGTAAAAATCCAGTAAGGCTGACCAGTAAGAAGACCAGTTAAAGTAGTTGGTATCAACTGGTATTTTGAATTGGTTTCAACTGGTATTTCTGTTGGTTTTAACTGGTCTTCTGTGCATCTGTCCATTCCTCTTCAGTCCCAGGTCGAAAAAAACAGTTGAAACCAGTTGAAACCAGTTGGAAATTCAACTGGTTTTTACTGGTTTTAACTGGCATCAAGCGGGTAGCAGTTTACATTCCCGGTTCCCAGTAAAGATAAATGGATAGATGCAGCAGTCCAGTTAAAACCAATAGAAATACCAATTGAAACCAATTCAAAATACCAGTTGGATCCAACTACTTTAACTGGTCTTCTACTGGTAAGCCTTACTGGATTCTTGCTCGATTCCAATTGATTCCAGTTGATTCCAGTGTACCAATTTCCATATTGAAACCAGTTGGCCAACTGGTGGTATCAACTGGTACCAGTTGGCAACTAATTTTCAACTGTTTTTTCGACCTGGGGTTTTGTCCACGGTGGCCTGAAACGGGGCTGCCGTTGCCACCGGGGACATAGTGTAAACCTAGCATTAGGCAGTGCTTAGGGACCACGTTCCCATTCTTCAGGGTCCCCATTTATACACCTGGGTAGAGAGCAGCAATAGTGGATTAATTGTCTTGCTGATCGAAGGACAAACGTAACGGACAATACACTGGATTCTAACTCGGGATCCCACTCATTGGAGAGCGCGCACTCTACTAATCGGCGTCCATGTCTAGTGGCGTAGTAAGGGGGGAAGAGGTCTCGGGTCCAGGACCCCATCCCTCAGGCCGTTTTTCTTAGTTTTTATTCTTATGCTTTAAAAAGCAAGAATCGAAACTTATATTGGCTCTGCCCCCTGGACCCCCGCCCACTTGACCCCGCCAGGGGCCCTTAGACAGGACCATGCCGCTAAGAGTGGCTGGCGCTAATTACTTACTCGCAGGTTGGTACCCCCATGCAAAATTCCTGTCTACGCCACTAAATAAGCAAATGATTACGAATAAATATAACAGATATACCTTTCTACGGCAAATATTCAATGTTATACACGTTATACGACCAAATACACAAATACAAATACGCACGATAGTGTGTATCTTAGACCAATCAGCCTGACAGATCCTGATGTTTGAAGCGATGTATCTTTATGTACATGATCTGTCGAAGGTCTTCCACTATTTCCTCCACATGCTATACATTCGAACGTTTCCTCTGTATCAACAGCGACGATAGAAACCCCAGAACTGCTTGTAATTGGTGGCCAAGCCGGACACAGAACGCTCCCGTTGATGGCGATGTCTGTCAGGTAGAGCCCCCTCAGGTCATCAGGGGTGCTGCAAATCGGACCCTGCACATGCGATCGACGAAACCACAGTCCGAGAACCTCGACACTGCAGTCGCAGTGCAAGGGGTTGTCCGTTACCCTTACGCCACGGGACATCGCTGGCAGGTCAGATGGAGACAGACACAGAAGACGATTCACTGCTAAGTGTATGATTGTAGATGTTCCGATGCCGTCGAAAGCTGACGAGCTTATGCAATTTATACGATTGTTGGAGAGGTCGACCTTGGTCAGGTGAGGATAGGATGTAAAGCACAGTGGAGGGAGAGATCTGAGGATGTTGTTACGAAGCTTTAACGTTGATAGATGTCCCTGGCGATCCGTTGTGCTGCCCTCAAGCGTTGCGATCAGGTTATCACTCACGTCTAACGTCCGAAGGATACCATCTGTTGACATGGGGACGTGTGACAGATTATTCTTCCGCAAAACTAAACGCAATTTTCCGCTGAATATCATGCGCTTGCCCGAGGAAACTTGCTTTTCATCCATTTTCATCCCGTCCATCAGTAAAGTCAGCATCAGTTTGTTGGCAATATGCTCATCAATTTCAATCAATGTCCGTGAAATATCCAAGGTTTGCATGTACTTAGAAGGAAACCATTTCTTCGACGTTAGTGGATTATCTGAAACTATAAGTGACTCAAAATAAGAGCAATGTGAAAGCAACGTATCGGAGATGTATCGGATGATATTTCGTGATGCATCAAGTTCCCTCAATTGACAATCTCTTGAAAGATATTCATCGAGAAGAACTGTTAGTTGGTTATTTGAAATGTTAACATGGGTACAGTTGCAGAGAAAGTCTTCTTGAAGCGTGTGAACTTTGTTGCGACTTAAATCGAGGCGGGAATATATCTTATCAATCTTTGCACCTACTCGTGGAAAGCAAGCTCGCATTCCTACACTGATCAAATTGTCCGAGACGAAAAGTTCAAAATTTGCTTCAGATCGTTCATTTGGGTAAGAATCCAGTGTCTCAATCATGTTGGTGCTCACGTCCAGATATCTCAAACTACTAGAATTCTCAAACGAAATGTTTTCAAATGAGACGATGTTATTCTTGCTCAGCTCTACGAATTCCAAAGTTCTAGAAACAAACATGGCGGTTATGTTGTTGGCAGAGAGATACAACCGCTTGATCGAATGATAGCTTGTTGTGTCTTCTTTAGTCACGTCTTGAATGTGGTTATTACTTAGGGAAAGTTTTGATAGCTTGGGAGCAAAAAAAGTCGGAAATACAGCCAACTGATTGTCACTCAAGTCAATACTATACAGCAATGGTGTGCCATCGAAAGCCGAAGAGCTGACCGCCTTAATTTGATTTCTCGACAGATAAAGGTACTTCAATTGAGACAAATTACGAAAACTTTCAACGAAGCTTAGTCGATTCAAGCTAAGGGATAGATTCTCCAGTGCCATTTCGTCTTGGGCAAAGTTTGTCCGATCAAATGCTAGAATGCGATTGTCATTAGCGTTAAGAGACGTGAGCGGAGATAATAAAATCGTGGGTGAAATACCAGTGATCAGGTTGCTGGATAGATCGATAGAGAGCACGAGGGATTGTGAAGATGCATCGGCGGGCATGTCAAGTATCCGTCGGGCGATCGAGAGGCTTGTGATTTTGTTCCCCGCCAAGGAAATGTGATTCAAATCCGGCATCAATGTATTATTGAGGATTACGTCACCTTTGATGTTGTTACGGGACAGATCAATCGTCTTTAGGCCTTCCAGGCTATCCACGAGAGAGATGTCATTTATGCGATTAGCAGCCAAAAATAAACGCTCGGGTAGAAATTTCTGACCGCCAACGACGTCTCCAAGACGCCTTATTTGGCTTCCAGTAAGCGAAAGGCGATACATCACATCCTGGAACAGATTCGGAGGGAGACCACCCATCTTGGCGTTCGTCATGTAAGCGACCGTCAATGATGGTGGAAACGATCCGGTGATTGCGACTATCGGGTTACCGCTCAGCGATAAGTATGCTAGTGACTGCATCCTCTCCAGGCTGGGAATGACTGAAATGAAGTTTTGACCGACCAATACATCTTCGACTAGAGGTGCATACGGTATGGTGTGTACATCAAATGTTCTCAGACCATTCTGAGCCGCGTCGATGGTAGAGACGCGTGTGGAAAGGTTTTTCAGACTCGATATGTAATTCGACGACAGGTAAAGCATCGGATTGCTCGCTCTTACAAAGACTCCTTCGAAATTGTTCTTGTCCACTTGGCGGATATTGTTCGCCATCAGGTTCAGGCTGTCCAGCTCTGGTAAGCCTTTGATGGGTGATATGTCCCAAATACGGTTGTCACCCAAATTAAGGGTGCGAAGTTTTGGAATTCCGCTAAAGCCAGAGCTCCCGATCTCTGAAATGACGTTTTTCGACAAGAGCAGTTGACCAAGGCTCGGCAACTGCTCAAAGGCAAAATCCTGGATTCTCTGGATTGCGTTGAAGTTCAGATTTACTGTAATAATCGAGGTCGCCTGGTCCAAATCTAATGTGAATGCTGGGACTTGGGTTAGTCTAGAGCTAGCGCACCTGATGGATTTGGCAGTGGTCGTGCACATCGATATGTTTGGGCGCAAGGACTGCTCTTGGGAGTGGATAGTCGTTGATGCTATAAGCAAGAGAAGGAAGTGTGGGACACTTCCGAGTAGAGTTACTGACCGCATCTTGCAATCTATATAGCTCTCGGTCCGTGCGAAATAAGGATGATCAAAATGTACAACAGGTTACAGTGAAATTACTATAAATCGTTTAGCCGACCATACGTATCAAAGACGACTAGTTTGTCAGCCGTAAATGACACGAATGAGTCCGGATGTCTCTGCACGCCTATTTATATAGCGGTCTGCTAGGAAGCATCGTCTCCAAATTGTGTTTTCCTATCATATGATCATGCGCAGTGTAAGGTTCGTCAAGTTATAACAAAATGACGTGAATATTCTTTTAAAAAAAGGTAACAAAAGGCGAGGAGTAATCCTCCTCCGTCGGAGGGAATTAATCAGGAAAATAGATATCTCAAGTTGTTGCGGTTTCATCAATATCCTGGCAACCTCTTCACATGTCATTGACCCTATAGTAATAGACATACGAGGCGGGGGATAGGGGGATGCGGTTCCCACAAGAGTTTGGACAATTGCCATACTTCGGGCAAAAAGCTCCTGAAATTTGGGCATAACCATATCATTTGCGGGTAATATAATATCGTATTTGGGCAAGCTCATTTTATAATCGGACAAACCTGTGTCAAAATTTCATTTTAAAAATGAAATTCAGGCATATGACGTCGGCCACCCGCTGATAATTGCTACAACACTGGCCCCATACGATGACAATGCCCCCCTGAAAAAAAAAAAAAAAAAAAAAAAACAAGCAAACAAACAAAAACCCAAAACCCCGACCATCACCTCCCAGAAGCGCTACTTACTGTTGACGTTTTTGCTCACGGTATTACAATCATGTTAATTTGAATTAAACATCTACTTTAAAATGATTCCCCCTTAGCATTAGTAACGTGACATTAATTGTGATCATTCCTTGCTCTATGATTACTATACAATTTTAATTTCAGTTATTGAATTATATAATTATTTCGAAATGTTTCTCCCCTTGGCATTAAAGAACGTGAGTTTAATTTGGATTATTCTGCGGTCTATAATTCATATTACATGTTGATTTAAATTAATGAACATCTACTTTTGGGCCATTCTTGGTCACGTGTGTGACCCAAAACATGACAAATTTTGAAATGGGATGCTTATATTTCAGTAAGTATGAGACTATAATGATTTTTACTTCATATGTGACTTGAATATGTTGTAGTCTTTCAAACTTAACACAAAAGATTTTATAAGGATTACGTAACTCAATGTCAGAGGTCAAATGGCATGGGTAACGTGTGTGACTTCGCACGGAGCGCTTTTTTCATAACTAAATTTCATTTGGAAAATTCTTTAAAATATGAATAGCTATAATGTTCATCTTATTACCAGAGAAGTACTATACATTTGTAAGTACAACAATAGCAATGAATGAGAATTATATCAAACCGTTGTTTTTTATAGTACTTAATTATGTGGCAACGTCTGGTCACGTGTGTGACATTTTGGGGTGGTCACGTGTGTGACATGTACAATATGAATGGAAAAATGGGAATTTTGTAATATCGGGTTTAGAAAAGAATGAAACGTTGAATTTTTACAAAGTTGGTATCAACCTGTACAGGAAAGTGAGAAGAATGAGCTTGCTAATTATCCTTTTGATATCTTGATTATTTTCTGAATTATGATTATTAGAAAAATATTGAAATATGTAAATTTATGCAAATGAGTAAAAAAGTTTCATTTTAAACTTCAAATCATGTATTTCATGAAACTTTACACATGGATCATTCCAAAAATGGAACAAAACTACAGAAAAATAAAACTTAAATTTTTCCGAAAAAGTTTCACTTTTCAAAGAATGGCCCTTTTAAAAAATTTCTCCTCTCAGCATTAACGAAGAGAGATTTATTTGGATTATTATGTGGTTTCCGCGAATATTTAACGCTAATTAGAGTAAATGAACATCTTATTTCCAAATGTTTCTTCCCTTGACGTTAGATTAATTTGGATAAATGGTCTTTATAAGAGCTCAGTTCCAAAAGGCGCTAAATCCACTTTCCATAAAAATTGAGTTAACGATATATCTACATTTATAAGCTACATAGCTATCTAGAAATCAAATTTTTAGGACTTTTTACACAATCAAAATCAAAATATGGAACGTTTCACTTTTATATTCCCATAGGCATGTTACATGCACAAAGCTGGGCAAAGAAACCTATTTTTCTCGAAAGTTGAAAAAGTGGATTTAGCGCCTTTTGGAATTTAGCTCTGAATTATGCTAATTTGAATTTATGAACATTATTCTTCTTTCGAAATGATATTCCTCTCAGCATTAATGACGTGAGATTTATTTGGATTATTATGTGGTTTATACAAATATTTAATGCTTATTAGAATTAATGAACATCTTATATCGAAATGTTTCGCCCCTTGGTATTAATGACGTTAGATTAATTTGGATAAGTGATCTTTATATAATTAACATTAAATACTAATTTGAATTTATGAACATCTTCTTTCGAAATGATATTCCTCTCAGCATTAATGACGTGAGATTTATTTGGATTATTATGTGGTTGATACGAATATGTAATGCTTGTTAGAATTAATCAAACATTTTCTTTCGAAATGTTTCTCCCCTAAGCGTTAATAACGTGACATTAATGTTGATCATTATGCGGTCTTTAATTAATATATTAAATGTTATTCTGTGTTTTTCTATGTTTTTTCTGTAGTAACTGTCATTTGTGCCCTGACGAAGATTCTGCTAGGATCGAAAGCTAGGCTGTATACGACTCTCATATTAAATGTTAATTAGAATTAATGAACATCTTCTTTCGAAATTATATTCCCCTCATCATTAATGTCGTGTGATTAATTTGGATTATCCTGTGGTGTAAATGAATATTTAATGCCAATTTAAATTAGTGAACATCTTCTTTCGAAAGATGTTCGAAAGATTTTGTTCGTGAGGTAATGAAAGATAGGGTGTAAACTTTGGAAAAGCACACAATTTTAATGACAGAATCAACTTTGTCTGATCAAAATCGGTTAAAATAATTCAAAAATATTCATATATAAATATCTGATTTGAATAAATGTTTGGGACCAACTTTTATTCAATAATTACAAAATTGTTCCTGATGATCTTTCTGTTGAAGAATTTTAATTTGTTTCCCAAGCATCACATTTAAATAATTGATAAATACATGGTTGCACAAATTGGCGCCCTCTTGTATTATCAACTGTTTTTTTAATTAAAACAGCCATATTATTTAGCCATTTTTATATTTTCTACCTTCAAGCATGATTGAATTATACTCTTAGTTTTTAATGGCAACACTCAAGTTTTAGTTACTAAGACTCGGTTTGACTAGAAGTGTACTATCTCTTTAAAGGGGCTCCTCTCCAGCTTGTTATTTAGTTTTGAGAGTACATGTAGTTTTGATTTTGGAGATTTGAATATTACAAGTAAAATAGCTTGCTGGAGTTTCCTAAACAGCCACATTCGGGCAAAAACACGTCGAATTTTTGCAAAATCATATCATATTCGGGCAAAATCATATCCTATACGGACTAACAGCATTGTTTGCGCGCTATGTACAATGTAACCCGATTGTTTTTTGTTGTTGTTTTTTTGGCCCAATCGGCATTTCATAATCTAGGTATTCTTTATCCTGCGCCATGTTCTATTTAGCAGCTTCACATAATTACGTATAATACGAATATTGGTATCTGCGGTGTATAGGTTCTTCAAATTGCAATTCCAATAGGCAAATATACGTCGAACTAGAAACATTTTGACATTCTTCTTTAGAATCCTTACATTTTGGTTAATGGGATCTATAGTAACATGGCCAAATTCCTCAACAACTTACTTGCACCAGTCCTCTTTGGCGATTTACACATACCTCATCGTTTTCGTGTAATCAACAGAACCATAGAAACGGTTTCTATTCTCAACATTTCTCTCTCGTTTGAAAGATATGTATGATTAATGTGCTCAGATGTGTAATTTTCTTATGGAGAGTTATAACTGTTTTCAAAGTAAGTGCAATGATTTTGCAGTTTTGCTACAGTATATTGATTATCACTATTTACATATAAAGCAACACCACCACCTATTTTTTCTGTTCTGCATACATGAGCCGAGTGAATAGTTAGGACTATTGTACACATTTACATTTGTATTTGATTTAAACAAAGTCCCAGATATAGCCATAATGTCAATGTCAAATTCAACGGATGACATTAGTATTTTAAATTGATCAAAGTGTTTCTGAAGACTCGCATTTAGATGAAATACAAAAAAGTGTTGTGGGTCATAATTGCTGTTTTACTCACTAAAGTCTTCACTAAACATTTTATTTGCATGCATTATTTAAATCAAAGTTATGTTGTACTTCAAACGGGTCTTCATTATCATGAAGTAAATTTTGTTTAATGGAATTAATAGTAAGTGGGTTTATTTTTAAGGGTTGAAATCTATTCATATTTATTTGTTTGGAAAAGTGAAAATAACAGTATACCGTCAAATAAATTGTTTTATCATCTATTATATTGTTGAATGGAAGAGAAAGAATTACAATGTACACACACACACACACAAACACACACACGCACACACACACACACTCAAAAAGAAACACTTAATAATAATTAACAAATTCCCTATAATTCTAACAAAATAAAATTAATCATATTACATGTATTTTATGGTATTCCCACTTGTGTAAGTGAACTCCTAATTTACCCTTTTTAATAGCCACTTTTTTTTCTTCTTCTTCATAAATCCAAAATAATTTTCTGTACTTTCCGTACAGAAGGAAGTACACCTTTTATTCTAAAAGAATAAATAGTATGTTTTAACAAAAAAATAATAGAGTTACAATACTTAACTCTATGCGATCTACCTGCCAGTCCTACAAAAATTATTTTCCAATCAACATTCCTAATTTCAATCAAATCAAAATATTCTATTATATCTAACCATAACCTTTGTACGTATAAGCATTTAAAAAATAAATGTGAATATGTCTCAATCTCATTTTTACAAAAAGAGCATATTATTATCAATAACAAATCCAAACCTAAATAAATGTTCTTTTGTATATAATGCCCTATGGCAATAATTTATATTGAAATTCTCTCAACTTACCCCCCGAAACACACAAACACACTCAACAGAAACACACACACACACACTTGCACACACGCACGCACGCACTCGCAAACATACACAAGCACACACACATATATACACACTCACGCACACACATACACACGCGCACGCACACACTCGCACTCAAACACACACAAACACACATGCACGCAAGCACACACACAGAAACATACACACACTTACAAACACACACAAACATACACGCACACACGTACGCACGCACACACACACACACACACACACACACACGACAGTTGCACAAATATTCATCACACATAGACATAAACACGTATAAAACACACACATACATGTTGATAATTCTCTGATTACGTCATTTTGAAGACGGCGTACAGATTTTCGTACGGATTTTCAGACGAACCTGAAATCGGGGATGAACGAGTGCTCAGATTGGCCAGACGACGTGAGAGAACCTAAATGACGTAATTTCTCGCCTAAATGACGTCATTTCTTTGTCGTCTACAGTGACGACGTGGCTTGCGAAAAAGCTGTATTGCCTCCCAACGTACGCGTGTATAGAGTTGGCTCACTTGCAGACAATTGGCGCATATGGAACCATGAGGCCCCAATGGTTCGGTAAGTGTTGGTGATCAATTGTATTGTTTATGAATAACACAACCTTTGGTACATTTATTTAATATCAAACACGGATATCAAACTAAAAATATAAGACTGTGTTGTTCTTTGTGTGGTGGTCCCCTTTAAAAGGTGCTACTACAAGCTAATGCATAGATTAACAAGTTTAAATGAATCAAACTCTTGGAACGAGAAATAATGTAAGAAATCTAAGAAAATGTATTAATTTTGAATTATAACATATTAACTGGGTAGAATATACATACACTTACAGTCATAATTTGTTAAATATTTTAGCATAGCACATAGAAACATAGTTCTAACAGATATTTTATATACAGTTGTGAAACACACTCTTTATATTATAGAGAATGGTAATATTTCAAATAGAACATTTCAATTTAGTATGAGATAGCACATCACAATCTAAACAATGTAAACAATACACTAACATAACAAAATAATACAGGTCTTTTTTCAAATACTGTATAGTCAAATGGGGAAAATTAACAAATAATATTCAAATGTTAAATTTCATAATGTCAACATCTATTTATTACAAAATATGACATTTTATCTATCAATTATAATATCCCTAACATGATAGCTGCAGAAAATACTGTTTTAACCCATCAAAAACAAGACTGGTATGACCCAGTCAAGGACCTCCTGTGCATGAGGCGGACACTCTTAACCGCTAAGCCACCATGCTTGGTGATCATTATAAATCTGTACACTTCAATCATACATATCTTTATAAAGGAAGATAAATTTGTTTAAACTGAATGTGTTACATGCTTCTAATTGGTATCACAAAGGCAATGATGTATGCAAGAACCAAGTAAGTTTTGAGCATTTGATGACACACGCGGTACCCCGGGGTACCGTTGTACCCCGGGGTACCGCGTTGTGTAGCGCCATCTTGTGTCCACTCGAAGCACAACCGTATTGCGTTGTGTATGCAGTGCAGCGCGCGCTTATATGTACGCTATACCCCGGTACAGCCCTAAAAAATAAATAAATAATTGAACAAAATGGCAGATATTCGTTTGGTACCCCAGGGTACCATTTATGTCATCATTTGACAATGTCACTAGATCCCTCAACACAAACTCTACTCACTATGGCAGTATCAGGATCAAAATTAAGTACACCTTTTCCACCTATTTTGAAGTCTATGTATGTAGCAAGAGGAAAGTGAGGAGTTGCCAATTTGAGAAGCAAAATACAAGAAAGAAAAAAAATCATTTATTTTTGTTGTTCCATCGAGGAAAAAATAAAGTGAGAAGCTAATTAGAGATAACTAGAAATATCACTGAATGTGAGTAATACCCCCGCAGTACTGGTTTGTGAAGAGGAAATAACTAGAAATATGACTGAATGTGAGTAACACCCCCGCAGTACTGGTTTGTGAAGAGGAAATAACAATGATTATTAAGTGCAGAATCTACACTGTATGGTGCACAGATATATTTGGAGCAAATTTGTGGTTACCATGACAACGCCTTATCCGAAAAACGAAAAATATATGAATTGCACACCCTCACCATATCAATATTAAGTCAACCAAGTTTCATTAAAATTGATCATAAACTGTGGAAGTAGTTCACTCTACAAGATTTGATAATTTTGGTTACCATGGCAATGCCTTATCTAACATTCACAGAATGTGTCTTGCACACCCTTACATCAGGAACATTCAGTGTGTCAAGTTTTATCAAAATTGCTCAAAAACTGTAAGAAGTACTTCGCTCCGCAATATTTTCATATTTTTGGTGCAAAATTTTGGTTACCATGGCAACAGCTTATCTAACATTAACAAAAAACATGTCTTGCACATCCTTACCTCAAGAACATCAAATGTGCCCAATTTCATCAAAATTGTTCAAAAACTGTGGAAGTAGTTCACTAGACAAGATTTTCATATTTTTGATACAAAATATTGGTTACCATGGCAACAGCTTATCTAACATTCACGGAATGTGCCTTGCACACCCTTACCTCTAGAACATTAAGTGCACCAAATTTCATCAAAATTGCTCAAAAACTGTAAAAGAAGTTCGCTCCACAAGATTTTCATATTTTTGGTGCAACATTTTGGTTACCATGGCAACGCCTTATCTAACATTCACGAAAAATGTGTCTTGCACACCCTTACCCCAAGAACATTAAGTGCACCAAATTTCATCAAAATTGCTCAAAAACTGAGAAAGTAGTTCACTCCACAAACTTATTGCAACGGACCAACCGACCGACCGACCGACCGACCGACCGACCGACCGACCGACCGACCGACCGGCCGACCGACCGACCGACCGACCGACCGCCCACACGCTGATTCCTATATACCCCCTTTCAAACTTCGTTTGGGCGGGGGTATAAATATTCCATTTATTAGTTGTTGCATAAAGGGAAAGCAAGCATCGACTTCACCATAACAGACAGTATCATTACACAATTATTTATATTCCCATGTATTGTTAAACATGCAGATCTTGAACAATTATTTACAAATGTTTTAATCATAATACTGTTATTAGAGCAATCATACAGGCATGTCAGTAGATTTTGTCAATCAAATTGGGATTTTCATCTAAAATCAAGAGAAATTACAGGATTTCTTCAGGTTTTCTGTAAAAAATACTTTCAAATGATGTAATTCATCATATCCATGTTTTTAATGGTGATAAAATATATCACTAATTTGCATAAATTATGCAAATATGCAAATTAGTATTCCCGGATTTACCCACATTGTTTTCAATCTTGTGTATTTTATTGTTTTTTTGTTTGTTTGTTTTTTTTAGAAGAATTTATCTCTGAAGTGTATGAATTAAACTAATAACAAAGAAATAATCCAAATTATAATTCAATGTAACAATTATAACAGATTTGGAGTTTACATGGCATCAGATATATGAATTACATACTTAGAAACCTGTAAAAAATTGCATTTTTTTTGTGATGGTTGAGCAATTGCCGACCTCTAAAATCAGTTCTACATGTCCGACCAGGGGTGAATTATATATCAACACATGCGGGAGACTTGAGAGAAAAAAGTCATGAAGTTTGAACATGAAATTCCAATCGGTCTAGATGCACGTCGAAAAAACGACAGGGGGGGGGGGGCAAAATGCCCCCCCCCCCCCAGTGAGATTAGGGTTAACATTGAATAGCTTTACAATAATGTTTTGATTAATTTTTCGGTTGCTACTTTTTAAGCTCACCGGCATGAAAATAGCACCATGCTTTTTGCATTAGCATTGTACTCCGTGAAATTTTGCAGGGCTGTTTTACGCTTGTTCAGGGGCAATTTTTGTACAGGTTTCTAAGTATGTAATTCATATATCTGATGCCATGTAAGCTCCAAATCTGTTATAATTGTTACATTGAATTATAATTTGGATTATTTCTTTGTTATTAGTTTAATTCATACACTTCAGAGATAAATTCTTCTTAAAAAAACAAACAAACAAAAAAACAATAAAATACACAAGAATGAAAACAATGTGAAATTTTGCAGGGCTGTTTTACGCTTGTTCAGGGGCTTTTTGTATTCTTTTTTTTTTGAGGGGGGGCGCTACATCACCATTTATTATTTGCACAAGTATTTGTCAAGCCCTCTATGCAGAGACAATTTTAACACTGAAATTTACAAAATAAAGGCAATGCATATATCAAGCTAAGCACCTGTTCATTCAAATAAAACTAAAACTATACTCACTTTTGATTGCGAACCATACAACTCACACAAACACACACACACAATTGTAAACATTCTTTGTGAATAATCTACTTTAACAGACAGTTGAAGAATTAAAGGGAAAGTTGAGTTTTGGTAGAGAGGGCGCTAGACTACTTAATTGGTTTGTGAGGTAATGAAAAACTGAGTGTAAAATTTGAAAGAGCATAATATTTAAACAATAAAATCATCTTTGTTTGATCAAAATCGGTTCAGAAACGGCTGAAATATCCATAAATATAACAATTTGTAATAAACCCGGGGCCCCGGGTTTATTAGAGAATTTTGAACCAGCCGTTAAAAATTCAAAAAAATGCTTCCTCTTTTCAAAAAGTTACAAAATAGGTATTTAAATAGTCGTTGGTTATTTATCTATCTAATCACTATTTCAACAAAACAGCACATGCACAATATTTTATTCAAAATGGTTGAAACCGATGAGTGTTTAGAGAGCGCCCTCTTATGTTTTAACGGCTCTTTTTGAATGATAACATGATCTTTACTACGTCATTTGTAATTTTGTGTTTCTTTCTAGTTATAACTATTAGTTTGTAATGTAATGATGCAGGTTTTGGTTACTAAAATTCAGTTTCACCAAAACTGTACTCTCCTTACCAGAACTCAACTATCCCTTTAAGTTATAACTTTGAGGACCTTTCAGAACAGTATTAAAAGAAATTTGAAAATAGCTATTAATATTAAGTACAAGTAATGCTTATTTCAGCAAATAGAAATGAACAATACTAAAGGCCCGGTCACATATCAACGGAAAGCGTTAACGGATGCCCTATAAATAGAAAATTTGTGAAATCAAATTATCGGGTGGTGAAAGCCATCTCCATAGCTTCATGCACAAAACACCCCACCGGATAGAACATACATCGCCTGATAAGGAATGGACAAGAAAAGCATACAGATGGAGACAAACAAATCGAAAAATTTTCTCTCCATTGTGCATCCGTTTACGCTATCCGGTGATATGTGACTGGGCCAGATACTACTGACATTTGACGGTATATGAATCAATGATAACAGAGTAGTGAAGTGTGACGTCATCAAAAATCTATATTTAGAATTTTTAAATTTGAACTTCAATTGAATATGTTAAGTATTGGCTGAGATATGCCCATCTGAATGGTTCATAAAGTTATGAACCAGAGCAACTTAACACTGATTGCCTATTTAAATAAAATTCATTTTATGAATGATTTTCGACATTTGGACATTAATTTTGATGCTCTTTCAGAAAATAAAGTTCAAATTTAGAAATTCTAAAAATAGATTTGTATGATGTCATAGCTTCTGTACTCTATTGCATATAAATAAGTTTAAATGTAGACAGATTGTTATATCAGAGGCACAGTTGCCACCCTGCGAACACCTTGCCCACACTGGCTCAGTGTTACGCAGTATGCACAAAACTAGCCCTGTTGAAAGTGGGGACCTGCGGAGTAGCATCCCCCACACATCACTGTCCCTAACCCGTTCAGGACTGGTCCCGAAAATACTCGGGCAGCAGTCTATTGAGAATGCATGTTACAGCAAAATCAGTCTGTCCTGAACGGGTTATTGTAATTTAACAAAAATAATAATAATAATACGTTCGATTTACATAGCACCTAATTGATTGGTGGAATTTTTCACACACAAAAAAAAAAAACATTCCAAAAATTGCATTCATCATGAAAACGGGCTGATCTGACACACGGCCTTACCACAAAATATGCATTTACATAATATTTCCCCATTATGACATGCAACCTCCTTACTGGCCCTATAACTTCAACCATTACGTTTCACTAAGTTAGCCGTGATCTCCACCACGGTGGAAATCAAGTCAACCATTTTAATAGCTTTCGTCAACATTCCATGCCCTGTTAACTGCCCCCCGAGACTTAGTGGTATTATAGAGATAATCTCCTCCGGTTACACGCAGTAAATCGATAAGAACGGTGTAAACGGTGATAAAATTCTACTAGAGGCACGAATCTCTCAACCTCTCCTCAGGCCTGAGAAGCGGATATTTTCTAACTTGGGTGAAACGTAATGTATTACTTGCCCAAACTTGCCCGACCGGGCAAGTAAACTAGACAATTTATTAAATGTTACTCGCTCGACACCAATTTGTACTTGCCCTGGGCAAGCAGGCAAGTGCTTGTGTCGAGCCCTGCATATAGTCTAACCTGCCTAAGCAACCAACCTGCAAATAGTGACCAAGAAAAGTGGTCCAGCGTAGAATTTATTGAAAAGTAATGTTATATAACCTCTCTACAGTCAACCCGTTCCTTTTGAGTTACTGAAATCCCCAAAGACTTTGTACACAGCCCACCCGATTCCCGGAGTCAAGGGGTTAAAAGGTAACCTGTCTACAATGGCCACTTTTCTTGGTATATTTATGTGGTCACTATACAGAGGGTTTGACTTTTTGAGTCCTTGCGGTCCCTATTTGGCAAATAAGGCTGCGCCTATCACTGACTCTTGAGCACTAGGCAACAAGTCTACTATACACAGAATATGAGCAACGGATGCATTCAAAATACATGTTTCTATTGCACTGCTATAATGCAAAACTCTCAATAATAATTACTGATTAACAATGTTTGTCCACAAGAAGGCATTACCATAATATTGTGCAAAACTGCATACACATGCAGCAACCTTTTATAATGCAATAATATCCCAACTTTCATACAAGTGCTATAGAGCGATTCACTATTCGTCTACTGCTCAAGGAATGCCTTTAAATTGAAGTTTACTGTCATAAAATAATATGCATTTAGCGATATAAAATCATAATGCTGCCTTAGCAGGTCTATTGAAAACATCACAAGATTGCATTTATTTGATTTGTCTCAAATAAAGCGCATCCCACACAGAGCTGGCTTGATCCAATCAGACTGGTCTTCAGTCAGGCTAGAGTCGGTGTTGCTATGTCGGAGCCGTTTCAACATTTCGGCCTCGAATGATCTCCGACTGGCTCTTGACCGGCAAAACCGGAGTCCTGAGGCAACACATACAGAGCCGATCAGACTGAAAACCAGTCGGATCTAGTCGAGTCGGCCTTGTGCATTTGGGCCAAACACATTGGTGACCAAGTGCAGAATACCTCCAGCAGAGGCCTATGAACATTATACATCATAATACTGTAAACGCGGTAATGTTCGCGGTGCATTAATTTTCGCAGATTTCGCGCTGAAGTCGGCATCTGCGAATATTAAAACCTGTGAATATAAATGCGCTATTTGCAATACGTGTGAACACTTGCTCGGCCGCGAAATTAAAAAGCCGCGAATGTGTTTTTGTGTCGCAAAGCGCAAAAATAACAACGTTTACAGTAACACAAACAGTACCTAAGGAAAGTGATCATATGTAGTGTCTTTGAATATTTCAAAGCTTTTTCTCTAAGCTTTTAGCTTACATTTCAATATTTATGAACCCTTCTTTTTTTGATAAATACTCAACTAGTTTGGCCAATATGCACACTTTCCATTACTTTTCCAGAGCTGCTACTCTAATTTAAAAGCTAATAATTTGAAGGGCTGCATTAAATTGATCCATGTACTTTGTCTAACTCTATAAAAAATATCTTTTAGCTTCCACATTTCTCTTCTACCGTGTTGTTTAGCTTATGGTAAGATAATAATAAAATAGGGTTATATTTGTTCAAATGTCCCTTTGGTATGATGATATCTATCACTGAAAATCATTCAGCTCAAGACTGTCTACAGACGGTCATAAATGTCACGTTCAAATCTACGGCAAAGAACTCAGAATTAGTTGTAAAATCTGATGCAAATTTTTGCTTTTTTAACCAGGAAAGCAGTGTTCTTTTTCAATGAAACTTTCACACATCATTCAAACGTATCTTACAATGATTTTGGTATAGGATTGAAGTCTCAAATGTCATTTACATGGATCAATTTAACATGCTCCTTATTAGATTGTTCAATCTCTTTAGGATTTAAACAGGAATTGGACCCACTAGGTTCCCGTAGGCAATGGGTTAACCTGTTCCCTACTAGATTTTTCAATCCCCATAGAGTTAAGCAGGAATTGGACCCACCAGGTTCCCGTAGGCAATCGGTTAACCTGTTCCGTACAAGATTTTTCAACCACAATGGTAACGTACATGTAGGCAATGCATTAAAATATCAAAATCTTTGCACGAGATGTATGTACGTGAAGTCCCTTTATATGCATAATGTGATAATTAAGTACACAAGCACAAATTCTATAGATCTATAACTGTCTGAAATTCTGTCCCTGACTCATCGTCACCTCTCAGTACGTTCCATCAAACCGCTCAGAACTTCCGCTAAACTGAATATCCGGAATCGCGTGTACTCATAAGCATTGCGAAGCCCGCCCTCATACAGCACTGCAATGTAAGGCACCATCGTGCCGTTTGCATCCATTGCCTCGAAGTAGGAGATGTCGGAATACGCCGCGAACATGTCGTGGATTGAGAACGGGGCTGACCACTTCTGGCAGCCGTCGATGCTGAGACGAAATGAGAGTTTTAGTCGCTCGATGCGATCAGCTGGATTCGAGAGTATCACCCAAGTCTTGTGACCTACTGAGATGCCTTTGGGTCGAGGGAAACCGATGACGCTTCCCTAGAAGAGAGAGAGAATACAAAAAAGAAAAGTTATAGCTTCTTCGAGCCTGATACACCTAGTGTTGATAATGATTTAACCGTACCATAGGAAACTGAGACGAAAGGAAAGGTTGAGTCGATCGATGCGATCGGCTGGATTCGAGAGGATCACCCAAGTCTTGTGACCAACAGAGATGCCTTTGGGTCTGGGGAAACCAACTACGCTTCCCTGGGAGAGAGAGAGAGAGCGAAAAAAAGAGCAAAATGATAACTTCTTTGAACATAATATACATGTATCTGGTTCCAAACTTTGATAACTGTATGAATTGAAACTTGAGACGAAACCAAAGTTTTAGTTGCTTGATGCGATCGGCTGGATTCGAGAGGATCACCCAAGTGTTGCGACCTACTGAGATGCCTTTGGGATGACGGAAACCAACTACGCTTCCCTGGGAGAGAAAATACAAATTATAGCTAGATTTGGCCGTTGCCTGTACCTCTTTCTTCTTTTTGTATCCAAGTTCTACTAGCTCCTATTTTAGCATGGTTTCTGAGAGATTATATCTAACTTCATAGACATATTTTATAAAAGATAACAATCCTATTAGAATTATCAAATAAACCAAGTTCATATTATTTCTCTAATTATTTGAATATAGTTGCCATAGTTACCTGACATCCCCCAGCAGCTTTGGGTATGGCCTGACCCTGTCCGTTCATCTTCCATCCCGGTTCTATCAGCTCATCTTTGAGAATAGTCTCTGCTATCTCATTTCTAACTTCATGAAAATATCTTGTAAAAGAAAGTCCCATCACATCTATTTAGATATAAATAATGGGAATATGGCTGCCATAGTTACCTGACATCCCCCAGCAGCTTTGGGTGTGGCCTTTCCCTGTCCGTTCATCTTCCATCCCGGTTCTATCAGCTCATCTTTGAGAATGGTCTCCGATAAACTCACTCCCCCGTCAAAGCTGTAGATGACGGCCCTCGGTTGCTGGAAACTTATCGTCCGGCTGTTTAGGCTGACTATGTTTTCTCCGACTTCTACGGCCTAAAAAGAAACATGAGAGCATCACAACAAAGAATATTAAGTAAATACAGTACATACAGTACATCAGCTGCCATGTAACATTTTTGGATGTTACATGGCACTGTTACATGGCAATTCAGATGATAAAACAGTTGTTAAAGCCCAAGTCCAGTTTCGGGAATATGTTGAATATGTATTGAAATAGGGCTTGTGTGGTAAAATCCGAACCTAAGCATCGTTAAATACAGAAATATCGGAAGAAATCCAATATCCGCCAGTGAAATTCATCAATCCACCGCCCGTTCAGACCTGTCCGCGCCGCTAGCGCTGGGGGAGATATCGACAAGCTAGGGACAAGCCCATATAGCGAACACCTTGTGTAATTGCACGTGGTCGTAATACACGTAGCGTATGAGCGATTCCGCGTTGGCAATAGCTATCCAGTCTAGATCAATTTATAATTTTGCAAATATGATGACATAAACGGTACCCGGGTGTACCAGACGAAAATCCGCCATTTTGTTTAATTATTTATTTAATTTTTAGGGCTGTACTGTGGGTATAGCGTGCATACAATCACGCGCTGCACTGCATGCACAACGCAATAGCTGCGGTACGGTTGGACGCAAGATGGCGCTACACAACGCGGTACCCCGGGGTACAACGGTACCCCGGGGTACCGCGTGTGTCATCATATATCAATTAGTAGGCAGTTTCTTGGCCAAATTTGTATAATCCCATGTTAGTAAAAAACTATGTTCTGTCACTTGGTTGGTAATAAGAGCATACATTTCATTTCATTTTTAGGGGGTGGGGCGTTTCCCATTACTGTCCTTCACCTTTAACTTTGCTGTCGGGAAAATCATGGAATGTTCCCCTCGGGATTTTAAATGCTATTTCGTGAAGAAAATAAGTGCCTCGACTACGTCCCGGGACTTATTTACTCTTCTCTCAATAGCATTTAAAATCCCTTGGGAGTGGAACATTCCGTGCTTTTCCCTCCACCACCAGTTAACAACTGTATATTATTACCATGGAGTTCTAGGTTATTATTTGTCACAAAATCTTGTTTTGTTAATTTCATTGTAAACTATTTGGGTGAAATTCACAAAGGAGGTTTGTGTAAACCATGGTTTAAACCATGGTCTACATCTATCGAGTGCCATTTGTAAATTGATGGAGAAACTCCTTACTTGTTAGCAATGTTAATGCTACACATTTGCTAAAGGCACCAAATAAATGTTTGTCTTCTCACATGGTGAAATATCATTAGAAATTATAATTGTTTTACTTGCCTACAAGCAGCACTTGATAGATGTAAACCATGGTTTACCCAAACCTCCTTTGTGAATCCGGGCCCATGTGTTTGTGAAATATGAAAATGAACAATTTATTACATAGCATGACTTCATTGGGATGGATAGCCAGTCTCTTCTCATCTCGTTTGTGGTTTAATAGACCTGCCTCCTACCATCCATGTATTCCAGCCGTCATTTATATTGCTGTATTGTAGTTCTAGGTTTTATTTGTCACAAATATCTTGTTTTTTTTTTCCATTCAATGTAAAATATTTGTATGTGTGAGATATGAAAATTCAAAACCATATATTTTGTTATTACAATTTAGTCCTTAACCCTAATCCCATTAGGGGGGGGCCTTTTAGGCCCCCCCCTGTCGTTTTTTTCGACGTGCATCTAGACCGATTGGAATTTCACGTTCAAACTTCATGACTTTTTTCTCTCAAGTCTCCCGCATGTTTTGATATATAATTCACCCCGGTCGGACCTGTAGAACTGATTTTAGAGGTGGATAATTGCTCAGCCGTCACAATAAAATGCAATTTTTGTACAGGTTTCTATGTAATTCATATATCCGATGCCATGTAAACTCCAAATCTGTTATAATTGTTACTTTGAATCATAATTTTGATTATTGGTTTGTTATTAGTTTAATTCATAGTTCATACACTTCAGAGATAAATTCTACTTAAAAAACAAAACAAAAAAACAAAAAAACAATAAAATACATAAGAATAAAAACAATGAAATACAAAAGAAATAAGGAAATATCCTTATTTCTCGAGCTTTTCTAAAAACATGAAGATTTGAAACTTCATATTTATCATTGAGATACTCAAAAGAAATTTTTTACAGAAAACCTGAAGAAATCCTGTAATTTCTCTTGATTTTAGATGAAAATCCAAATTTTCCCCAAATTCGTCAAAAATTTGCATATTCAAAATTTTAATTAATTATTAAAAAAAAAAATAATGCTCAATTTTTTTTTATTTTTTAAAATTCTTATTCTACTCAACTTGTTTTACGTATGTGCCAATTTTCAAGTCAATCGGTCCATTCGTTGCCGAGATTTGAGGGGGGGGCCTAAAAGGCCCCCCCCTAATGGACTCGAGTGATCAAAATAACCCAATGGGATTAGGGTTAATGGTAACCGGCCTACTTAAGCTATCCATCGACCAAGATGCTTTCCAAATTCCGAGATAAAGCATTTGCTTTGGCAGCATCCAAGGTTTTGAATAAACTACATGTACCTCTATATAGCTGTCCACGACCAAGAATCGTTCGAGTCTTTCTAAAGAACAATTTAACATTCAATGTTTACCCATAATTTCGACCTTTTGAACATTTTAGATGGAAATTGTACTTATGAATGCATATTTATTATTATCATTATTATTAGTAGTAATTATTATTACTACATACCATGACTTCATTAGGATGGATAGCAATTCTCTTCTCATCTCGTTTGTGGTTAGACCTGCCTCCTACCATCCATGTATTCCAGCCGTCATTTATATTGCTGTATTGTAGCCATAGGTTATATTTGTCACAAATATCTTGTTGTTTTTTTCCATTCAATGTAAAATATTTGTGTGTTTGAGATATGAAAATTCAAAACCATATATTTTGTTATTACAATAAGTCCTTCATGGCAACCCTACTTAGCTATCCATCGACCAAGATGCTTTCCAAGTTCCGAGATAAATCATTTGCTTTGGCAGCATCCTAGGTCTTGAATAAACTACATGTACCTCTATATAGCTCTCCACGACCAAGAATCGTTCAGTCTTTCTAAAGAACAATTTAACATTCAATATTTACCCATAATTTGGACCTTTTGAACATTTTAGATGGATAATATTTATTATTATCATTATTAGTAGTAGTAATTATTATTACTACATACCATGACTTCATTTGGATGTATAGCAATTCTCTTCGCATCTCTCTTGTGGTTTGACCTGCCTCCTACCGTCCACGTATTGCCGCCGTCATCGCTGAAAATGACTCGGTTGAAGTTGCTGCAGTTTTGGCACAATCCCTTCAAGTGTTCTGGAAAAAAAGGAACATAATGTAAAATATGGTTTAAAAATGGTAGATACAGAGATGCCAACCTTCACAAACCAAAACAAGTATTCTGAGCGGTAAAAAAAAAAAAATACCCTTTACGCACACGTTAATATAAAAGTTGGTTCTGTCGATCACACCAGCGTTTGTATGAGTTTGTTCTGTTTATTTGTGTTATATTTAAAATATATATCTTGAGTAATAGTTTATCAGGGTCCAAAGTATTTTTTGCCGTTTTCCGATCGCTACTATAGGGAGTACAAAAGAAAACATTTTATTAGGGGAAAACGTAGGGCAGTATTTTGCGTGAAAAAAATGTAACAAATACGGCAAAAACGGAACAGTTGGCATATCTGAAGATACTATAACTGTCTTAATAAATGGGTACCATAAAAACTATTTTATTCAAGCCTTAACACTAACACTTTGTTCTACTTGCCCATTCCAGCAATTTAAATCAATCATTTTCAAATTTCACTTGCCCGATCAGCAATATGAAATAAAAGAACAATTACTTATAACTCGTCTATGTACAACATTGTCACCAAAATTCTAAAGCTCATTATCATCGGTCTGACTTACCCCGGCTACTGTCCCGTATGAAGTAGTTGCATGGGACGATGATCCGCCCGCACTGCAGCTGGATACTGTGACCTGGTCCTGTGAAGCAATTTAACAAAGAAATAAAACAATAATGACGATGATAACATTGTTGATGAAGATAACATTGATGATGACGATGACAATGATGATGACGACGACGGCGACGACGACGCAACGACGATGACGATGATGATGATGATGATGATGATGTTGTTGATGATGACATTGATGATGGTGATGACGATGACATAGACGACAACAATGATGATGATTATAATGACGATGGCGATGATGATGGTGATGATGATTGGTGATGATGATTGGTGATGATGGCGGTGATGATAATGATGATGATGATAGATGATAGATAATGATGATACAAATAGTAAAAGTAACAATAACAATCATGCTTGTGGCGTATGATTTTAACCCGTTCCCTTCTAGTTTCTGAAATCCCCATAGACTTTGTGTACACTACCCACCCGGTTCCCATAGTCAATGGGTTAAGCATAAAATATCAGTCGCATTACATTTGGTAAACTGTCTACTCTGTCTTCTCCCTGTTTTGATGTGAACAAAATTAAGAATTAAGTTTTGAGTTGCCCTGAAGGAATAAAAGATGTTTTAAATTTTGTTTTATCTTGTTGCCAATAGGGCCACCAAAATTTGACTTTGGTTTCATATTACTAGCCCAACCGGTTGACTAGTTTTATACCCTGCACAAAACAACCAAATTAAAGTGATATAATAATCAGTGTACGGGTGGGAGGACTCATCAGTTGCTTCCCCTACTCACAGCACGTCTTGCCAGCGCGTCAGTATATGGCAAATATCCCTCATCTTATGCTCGGCGCAGACAGAGCCGACTCGACCCGATCCGACTGGTTTTCAGCCTGATTAACTCAGTATGCGCTGCCTCAGGACTCCGGTTTTTCCAGTCAAGTGCCAGTCGGAGGTCATTCGAGGCCGATTCAACATGTTGGATCGGCTCCGACTGAGCGAAACTGACTCTAGCCTGACTGAAAACCAGTCGGATCGGGTCGAGTCGGCTCTGTCTGCGCCGGGCTTTACATGTATGAGGAGGGCTTTGTCCAAGTATGGCTGTACTATAGCCTGATAGATAGATAGATAGATAGATAGACTAGCCCAACATTGATTTCTATTAGCCCCGGCCATCACCCAAGTGTAATGTAGATCTCACCTGGAACCATAAGGACTGGCACTGGATACATTTTGAGGACGGTCTGTGGGGTAATGTCTAACAGAGATGTCCAGGTATCACCAAGGTCATAGGTCTGAAAAAAAATACATAAACAATGATAATGCCACAGAATAGGTATAGAAAGAAATACATTCGATTGTAAGTTACAATTAATTGTTATGTGTCCTCAATACGCGCATCTGATTGGTTGAAACGCGCAAAGTCTGACTTACAATCAATTGTACCTTACATTCGATTTTATTTCTTTCTGCAACAGGGCCCTTAATGGATGACATCAGAAATTCTAAAAAGTGCAGAATTTTTGCTATTAAAAGAGATGGGCCAAATTTAAAATAAAAGGCTTCCAACAAAAATTTGCATTAATAATTTGGAGGCTCCTTGATAATTCAAAATATAAATGATTTGTATCTAAATTCCTGCCTTTTAAAAGACCTGTTTCAAAAAAATGTTTACAAAGAACTAACAGCTTTCCATAATGTTTAGGCCCAACTTAGAGTTAAGTCTTACTTGGACATAGCTGCCAACATTTGGAATATTTAATTAGTAACATTTAAGCAAAACTGAACATCATGTGCGCGAAGCACGGAGTCCCTTTAGCCGGGGTCCAGGGCCCGCTTTAGGGCCCTAGAGCGTGAAGCGCGGAGTCCATTGCGGCCGGCGTCCATGGCACTATTTTTCATAATTTTTGCACAATTACTAGGTATTTTTTTTATTATTTTTTTTTTTCAAATTCGTAATTATAGAAGGAGTATTCGTAATTTCGTAAAGAGGGTGGGAAATTCGTAACAATTACGAATTTTTCGTAACAGTTGGCAGCTATGCTTGGAGTCTTTGTGAACCCCCTGGCGTCTATATGATCTGCAATCAAGATTTTTGCCAGTTTGACTCCAGGATTTTGGCCCCAAACTGACTCTCATTTTATTACACAGGCAATAGTTCATTAGATTAAAGGAGTGGTCACATTGGGACACGACTGCCCACGATTAGACCCACGAATGCAGTACGCATTGGTACAAATCAATGGCAAGCCGTTTTTAACATTTATTCCTATTTCTTGATATCAAGAATTCAATTCTTGATATCAAGAAATCGAATTCTTGATATCAAGAAATCGAATTCTTGATATCAAGAAATGCATTCTTGATATCAAGAAATACTTTTCTGTCTTGGTAATACATGATATCAAGAAATAAACTGATATCAATAATTCAATTATTGATATCAAGAAATAGGAATAGATGTTAAAACGGCTTGCCATAGATTTGTACCAATTCGTACTGCATTCGTGGGTCTATTCGTGGGGATTCTTGTTCAGTGTGACCACTCCTTAAGCAGTTTTCAGGCAGTATTTTGGATCATCAACGTACCTTCATTACATACATCTTGGACATAGGGAAGCGGGGAAAAGCCATCATGTCTTGGAAAGAGAGCTCAGTTGGGAAAGCAGCGAAGACAAGGATAACTGCATCATGGACCTTGTCTATCACCGGACTTGGGTTGTTGGTTCTAAGGAGATAAGCACAACACAGAAAGTAATGAATGGGACTGAGCAAAAAACATAGAAATTAATGCATGGGACTGGGGGTCACTCAAAAGTAAGGGAAGTGCATGTTTTAATAAACTGGGCTCCAAAAGAAACTTATCACTTCTTTAGAGCGGGGGAAACATTCTGTGATATTCCCTCCCCCACCAGTTAACATCTGTATATATAGGCACCGCCTTAGGTTGGCACGGGAAGGATTTCAACTAACAATACAAAGAGTGCTGATTGCAATGTTACCTGAAAGCAGGCAGACTGGCTAGCAGCTTGATCTTCCTCCAGACAATCTCACGACCCTTGACCTCACCCCTCCGCATCACCATGGTGATCTGGCCAAAGTCCTTGATCCCGTTGTACCTCGCTTCGCTGAACGCAAGGAAGTTGCCATGGTGGTATACTAACGCTGGAATCCTGCAGAATGTAGGGAAGAAAAGAAGATGAAATACTACATGCGAAAAAGCTTTGTACTCTTTTATTTTGAGTTCCAAAAGAATTATTATCATTAATAACAATAGTTTGGATCGATGTCCATTCAAGCGCTGTTATTTGATCATTTTCATTTAATGAGAAATCACATTTAAACATGATTTCTGAATATGTACGAAAGGTGTATACATGTAGATTAAGATGTACCCTCATTCCTGAATCTCATATTTTAAACAAAATTTTACTAATTAAGCTAATAACAGACAAACTGCACCGCGACATAACGGTCGATTTGTAGTGTAAGGTCACAAATGGTGTTTATAATCTGTACAATCATTTACCTTGCTCTGAAGGGTGGCAACCCTGATTCCCTGACAGCATCTTCATCAAACAAAGCTGCACAGGATAAAACAAATTACAGAAATACATATGATATGCAGTATACTCTTTGTCAACAATTTTGTCTTACTTTAAAAGAAACAATATGTGACTGGATATGGGTCAATCCACGTCAAATCAACCAGTGGTGTTCACCCGACCCCCTTCAAATTTGCTAAAATTCGCACCAAATGTTCCCCCAAGTGTCTCACGGAAAATTCTGAAATATTTTGCCCCAAGGTCAAACGGTTGCTAAGATAAGGCCTCACCTAGCAACCAATGCGCGATTCTTAAAAGGTGTTATAAAAAAATCAGCCATTTTCAACTGCCCCTCACAGCTAAAGTGAATGAGGGAGCAAGCTAAATTTTTGTAATTTGAAAGAACTTTTTTATCTGTAAAAGTAAAAAAAAAAAAAAATCTGCTACGAAATTTCATTTTCGCGTACGAGGTCATCAAAAATGACCTTAAGTCGTAAAATTTAAATTTTCGGACAGTGTTTAGGGGTCAATAAAATAAATATGACAACAAATAAAGCAAAAGTAAGAATGTAAATCAATTTAAAACAACTTTCTCTAAAAGCACACAAAAAATCAGCACAAAAAATAGTTCCGTTTTCGTGTAGGGCGCCCTCAAAGTCCGAACATATCAGAAATCAGGAAAGTTGAAGGTCAAAGTTCACCTTAAGTCCAACCTAGTAGAAGCATGAAAATTGGTGGAATGATAGACATTCATCTATATTTTAGGGTATGGACAGGTGTCTTAACTTCGCGCGTATCCCAACTTCGTGGATCATAGGCGAGATACGCAAAAATTAGAACACGGACACGGCGACGGAAATTTTCAATGTCAACTGAAAGAGCACACATCAATTACTCATAAACCAAAAAATTAGCCAATAAAGAGCAATATTTCTGAAGAAATACTTACTATTTGTGGTCTTTTTTTGTAAATCACAACTTTGGTGTTCCAACAAAATTATGGAGGAGGAAGTATCAAGCAAATTAGACGGAAATCGTTCCAGTAGAACATATTTGTTGTCATCGAAAGGCTGCGCAAAATGCTCCTTTATTCGACCAACCCATCAAATTTACTTTCGGATCGCGCAATCTCCGTAGATAGCTTGACAACGCTGCGCGTGCTAAGATGCTAATGCGCACAAAATGTTTGCATCATCACACTGCCATTGAAATGCGTGTTACGGTTTGCTACACGGGATACGTGTTAGGTCAATGGCAGGGTGCCCTATGTATTATGCGCGAAGTATGGAGACTACCGTACTCGGTGAAGAAGCTCTTGCTGATATGACATAGTCACGGAATCGGGTCATTAACACCACGAATTGTGAGTTTAAATGAAATTGTTCAAGATAAATCGAATCCTCAGAATTTGAGGGGTAATTTATTATTGTTTCATTGAGATTACTGTAATTTTCTTGATCCTAAGCCACTTTGAAAAAATCCTAAATTTTCGTGCGCGAAGTTAAGACACGGCATCGTACCACCAGCGAATGGGTTCATGGGTACTTCACGAAAATGCATGTACATTGGGTAGGTTTCATACAGCACTGACCAAAAAAATGGGAAATCATACAAGTCTTACAAGTTAACACAATATACTAAGTCTAAAAAAAATATGTATTTCAACCTCTCTCTGTCCCTCTCCCTCTCTCTTCTTCTCTCTATCTCTCATTTGGTCTAAGTGCCAATTCAAAATGTGTTGGGTTTTTAATTTAATTTGCTTGCCACTGTTAAAACATGCTATAGCTCATTCAGCAAACATGGATTAGCATGTTTATTCAACTATTTATCTAATCAAATCTGCACACATCAGTCTTAGATATCCATTAACACGTCCATATATTTGTTTCTCTCTCTAGGCTAAAAGACGTATTTTTAGCTGATCATTTGAATGTCGACGTGGACTAGTAGTAGTAGTTTAGTAGTAATGAATGATGATTGATGAGAGACTACAAACTTCTTATCTTATTCATTAAATTAAAATTAAATCAAAAAAGATAAAAGAATGCTGAAAACTGAAAATAAACCAACTCTGAATGATTACATTTGCTTAGACAAAATCCAAATAGATACTTTTAAACTATTACACATCCGCATTCAGTAATACAAGATCTGTGTTCATTGTATGTTTTACTATACATGTACATGTACATTGAATATTTTTTGCCATCAAATTGGTTATCAAACTTGTTTCCATGGTGCGCCTGTCAGGTAAGTAAAATCTAGGCTTTTTAAAGTCTAGTGTATCGAAATCTTGGGCCAAAAAAAAGAAATAGCCAAATAAATTTGTTGTAATTGATTGCCTGCTCAGAATAGAAACATTTGGCTGAAATATCCATGTTGAAGTCATTGGAATACAGGTGGACTAGTGGAGGCTGAATTTTTAATAGCAATTTCACCAAAATGCAATCTTATAAAATCTACATATCTGTGAAAAAGATTCTTATTCATAGCGGTGCCCGTGATGATGTGTGTTTGAGCTTGTTTGGGTGAATGATGTGTGTGAACAGTGAATGATGACTAACCTACCATATTATTTGCTTAAAGTAAATTGCATAATTTGTGTCATTTGCAAAAAGGGCCCGAATGTACAAGCTCCTGCTTCTATGGGGTCCAAGACCATTTTGTATGATTAATTATCCAACTGCTATTTATATTTGTTATTTTTGCTTTATGGTTCGAATACACTAAAAACTGAAAATGAAACTGAAACTGATTAATACTTACATTGAATATCCACTGACCAGGGCTGGGTGGTTGACAGCTGAGACTGGTCTAACAGCTTCTCAATTAGTTCTCTGTTAATGCTGACCATGGGCCCCAGAGATGAGGTGGTGTTACCATTCTTTATGGTGCAACTACCTGAAATGCAAGCATTTATAAAGGAATAGTCTGTTTTTATAAAGAGTTTCAAGATGGTGAGGAGTACTTAACAAAAAAATATATATTTTGGGGAATTTTTTTGTGGATTTTCTGTTTGGATCGTGATCGAATGCCTATCAGATGATCATTTACAGCATTAGAGCTAAATAGTAGCCCCTGAAATTCGAGAAAAAAAAGAGAAATTATCAAAGTAGCCCCCCGAAAAATTAGAAAAGGAGCCCCCTAAATAAAAATATTAATTTTGTCCCTGGACCTCTTGCCTACGGGAACCGGGTGGGTTGTGTAAAAAGTCTGGGGATTTCAGAAACTCAAAGGGAATGGGTGAAAGGGATAGTACAGTTTTGGTTTAGAGGGCATTTCAAGAAATAATTAATTTGAGAGGTAATGACAAACTAAGGGTAAATATTTGAGCGCAGGATATCTTGATGCAAATGTGATACTGTGAGTTGCACCAAGATGTTTGGATCTTAATTCAAAGCAATCACTGCTGAAAGTTTTATATTTTTCAATTTACTAGAATTTTGCTTTTGTTCTAGATACTTAACCCCTTGACCACGGGAACCAAGAGGGTTGTGTACAAAGTCTATGGGGATTTCAGAAACTCGTAGGGAATGGGTTAATAGATCTGCAATATTCTGCAAAACATCTTGCATCTCAGAACTTACTAAATATCATCCGGCTGTAAATGTTGCATTGGGTGTTGCATCTTCAGCTTGATGTTGCGATTGATGTTGTTGGAGCTCTTTAAACAACTTGCTATCTACTATGGGAACCAGGTCGGTCCGGGTTGCTAAAAACAACTTGATATAGATAACCCCTTGACTACGGGAACCGGAAAGGTTGTGTTTAAAGTCCATGGGGATTTCAGAAACTCATTTAGGAAAGGGTTTAATAATAAAATGTATCTCTGCAAGGGAAGCGTTTACAATTTTATCAAGTCTTTGTTATTCGGCAAGGGGTTTACAGTTCTACTTACAATGCATTATCTTGCTGTAAATGTTGGGTTGGGAGTTGCATCTTCAGCTTGAACCTCTCAAAGCGGTCAATGTTTTTGATGCTCTTTAATAAAAAAACAACTTTGTATCAAAAGAAGAGTACTTTACAATTCTATGAAGCCCTATTATTTACTATCTAGTGTCATATAATTACCATTTTCTTGCTGCATTGGGACTTGAGAGATGAATCGTTAACTCGTAGCTTTCAAAACGGTTAATGGTGTTGGAGCTTTAACTTTCACCGGTTACTTAGACATTTTTGTTTTTCTACCTTATCTGCACAACTTACTATTATCATGCTGTAAATGTTGAATTGGGAGTTGTATCTTCTGCTTGAACCTCTGAAAGCGGTCGATGTTGTTGGAGTGCTGTCCCTGCAGCAGACGTAGGTTGGTCAGTCCGCTCTTTGTCCCGCTCAGGAAGACCAGCACTGAACCCAGAATGGCCACCATGCCCAGAAAAATCACAATACGTCTCAGGTGCCATAGCCTCATTAGCATCGCTCCAGTCTCACGTCACTTCCTTCAGAGACTGTCAAAATCAAAATATGAGCGTCAGTTTAAGGAATAAGGAGCCTAGCTTTCGATCCTAGCAAAATATTTGTCAGGGCAAAAATGACAGACACAATTACAAAGCGGATATAATCATAGCCTAGATGCTAGTGAGTAGTGAGCTCAATAAAAAAAAATGCACTTGACAGGGATCTATCAGGATCATCTTCCCCCAACTTGCAGCAGACGTAGATTGGTCAGTCCGCTCTTTGTCCCACTCAGGAAGACTAGCACTGAACCCAGGATGGCCACCATGCCAAGAAAAATCACAATGCGCCGCAGGTGCCATAGCCTCATTAGCATCGCTCAAGTCTCACGTCACTTCCTTCAGAGACTGTCAAAATCAAAATATGAGCGTCAGTTTAAGGAATAAGGAGCCTAGCTTTCGATCCTAGCAAAATATTTGTCAGGGCAAAAATGACAGACACAATTACAAAGCGGATATAATCATAGCCTATGCTAGTGAGTAGTGAGCTCAATAAAAAACAATGCACTTGACAGGGATCTATCAGGATCATCTTCCCCCAACTTGCAGCAGACGTAGATTGGTCAGTCCGCTCTTTGTCCCGCTCAGGAAGACTAGCACTGAACCCAGAATGGCCACCATGCCCAGAAAAATCACAATACGTCTCAGGTGCCATAGCCTCATTAGCATCGCTCCAGTCTCACGTCACTTCCTTCAGAGACTGTCAAAATCAAAATATGAGCGTCAGTTTAAGGAATAAGGAGCCTAGCTTTCGATCCTAGCAAAATATTTGTCAGGGCAAAAATGACAGACACAATTACAAAGCGGATATAATCATAGCCTAGATGCTAGTGAGTAGTGAGCTCAATAAAAAACAATGCACTTGACAGGGATCTATCAGGATCATCTTCCCCCAACTTGCAGCAGACGTAGATTGGTCAGTCCGCTCTTTGTCCCACTCAGGAAGACTAGCACTGAACCCAGGATGGCCACCATGCCAAGAAAAATCACAATGCGCCGCAGGTGCCATAGCCTCATTAGCATCGCTCAAGTCTCACGTCACTTCCTTCAGAGACTGTCAAAATCAAAATATGAGCGTCAGTTTAAGGAATAAGGAGCCTAGCTTTCGATCCTAGCAAAATATTTGTCAGGGCAAAAATGACAGACACAATTACAAAGCGGATATAATCATAGCCTATGCTAGTGAGTAGTGAGCTCAATAAAAAACAATGCACTTGACAGGGATCTATCAGGATCATCTTCCCCCAACTTGCAGCAGACGTAGATTGGTCAGTCCGCTCTTTGTCCCGCTCAGGAAGACTAGCACTGAACCCAGGATGGCCACCATGCCCAGAAAAATCACAATACGTCTCAGGTGCCATAGCCTCATTAGCATCGCTCCAGTCTCACGTCACTTCCTTCAGAGACTGTCAAAATCAAAATATGAGCGTCAGTTTAAGGAATAAGGAGCCTAGCTTTCGATCCTAGCAAAATATTTGTCAGGGCAAAAATGACAGACACAATTACAAAGCGGATATAATCATAGCCTATGCTAGTGAGTAGTGAGCTCAATAAAAAACAATGCACTTGACAGGGATCTATCAGGATCATCTTCCCCCAACTTGCAGCAGACGTAGATTGGTCAGTCCGCTCTTTGTCCCGCTCAGGAAGACTAGCACTGAACCCAGGATGGCCACCATGCCCAGAAAAATCACAATACGTCTCAGGTGCCATAGCCTCATTAGCATCGCTCCAGTCTCACGTCACTTCCTTCAGAGACTGTCAAAATCAAAATATGAGCGTCAGTTTAAGGAATAAGGAGCCTAGCTTTCGATCCTAGCAAAATATTTGTCAGGGCAAAAATGACAGACACAATTACAAAGCGGATATAATCATAGCCTATGCTAGTGAGTAGTGAGCTCAATAAAAAACAATGCACTTGACAGGGATCTATCAGGATCATCTTCCCCCAACTTGCAGCAGACGTAGATTGGTCAGTCCGCTCTTTGTCCCGCTCAGGAAGACTAGCACTGAACCCAGGATGGCTGCCATGCCAAGAAACATCACAATACGTCTCAGGTGCCATAGTAACGCTGTAACCGATCATCGGATCGGCATGCCGATCACGATCACGTTTTTGCCGATTTCGGATCATGCAGAAAAAATCGGAAGATCGGATTGGCAAAAAAAAAAAAAAAATCTGTTTTTTTTTCTTTGGAAAATGATCCCAAAAAACATATTTTGGGAATATAAATGAATACCAAAGCAACATATATCCATATGAATAAGCCCAAGGTAATCTTGTATGGGTATGCTTTCATTTAAAACTGATTACCTCTCCTTTTACAAAATTACTCGCGCCGATTCTGAGCTTAGTCCCATGTGATTCTGAAAGGTTACGCCAAATTAATCACATGGGACTAAGCTCAGAATCGGCGTGAGTAATTTTGTAAAAGAAGAGGTAATCAGTTTGAAATGAAAGCATACCTGTACAAGATTACCTTGGGATTATTAATTCATTTATATTCCCAAAATTTGTTTTTGGGGGATCATTTTCCAAAGAAAAAAAAACTTTTTTTTTTTTTTTTTTTTTTTTTTTTAGCCGATCATATCCGATCCGATCTGCGATCCGATTTCGATGATCAATAAAATTTTGCCGATCCGATCAATCGATCCGATCATCAAGGTCAGTTACAGCACTATGCCATAGCCTCAGCATCGCTCCAATCTCACTTCACTATCTTCAGAGACTGTCAAAAACAAAATATGAGTGTCAGTTTAAGGAGTAGTGAAAAAAATTCACCACCTATACTAAGGGGCTTCGGGCGATTTCACCCCCAAAATGCCAAAAAAGAGCCCCAACAAATTATTAAAAAGCCCATGAAAATGTGCATGTATACACTTCAATGCAAATCAAATTTTGGAGTGCAAAATTATAAGGAGTTGTTCGACTTGACAAACTGTTACCGCTTCATTTTAGCAAATTGTTGTAGGGAGGCAATGTTATATGTCCCTTAACGTAGTGGTAGTATAGGGACGGCACCCCCGGTTTGTAAGGCCCGCGATTGCGGAAGACGGCGTGGATGTGGACGCGAGGGTCGCATTGTGCATGTAGCCAGAGCTACATGTACCACCACTGAGAGACTCTGGCTACGTGTGGAGGCGGATTCACTGGTGCGGAGTCGAGTAGGCAGCGTGAATGGCCGCGATACGGCCGATCGCACAGCACTCATCCACGCGGTATTCGTCTATGCCGAGCTAGGGACATATCAGCAGAATTGTACTTGACCTCGACACTGGAAGGACGGAATTAAACCACCTCTTTCCCGGTGTTTGTCGAACATTAGCTATTCTCACCAGTACAACCACGCCTGCGTTGCGATGTACACTAGCGAATGGGAAACTGTATGGCCAAGTATGCCCAAGTATGCCCAAAAGTCACACTGCCGTATAGCAGTAGTGACTTCACTAACCCCCCTTTTTGGGGTTAGTTGTAAACGTCTACTGTTCATTAATCATTTCTTATTTTGTATTTTCTCACCTAACTTTGTAGATCTTGCTAGATGGCCGATGAAAAATTCTCCATTTGATGGCGTCACGTTGCCCCTAGCTAAGTTGAAATGGGCTTCAATTATTTTTGTTGCTCCTGCTTGCACGTCAACACAGCATCACCGCACACGTAAAAATGGTGTTCACGGTGCAGCTAGCGCAAAATTTGTACTACGTCATTCATATCGAACTTGTTTTGGTCTGAAGCTCCGCCGATAAAGCTTGTTCATTAAGTTTTTAAAATGCAACGTTTAAAATGTTTGAATAAAATGTAGGTTTCTCTGTTTTTTCATGAACATAAATCTTTGTATACAAAATATTTTACATTACATTTTAAAATTAGCGTCTTATATTTGTTTATTTCTATTCTTTAAACTTAGAAATACAACTTAGAAGTACCAATTTTACCGTAGTATCATTTCAAGCGCACACCTTTTTTCCGATTTACCCAAGTCAATTTGGATTCAGTAAGACAAGAAATGTACGAGTGTGCGTAAGTCATTGATAATGTATGAAATCCTGGACGGAGACTAACTAGCGAAAGGTCATTTCAGCGACCTCAACTTCCGTTCAATACAAGAAATACGGTGATCGTCGTGCAGTGCAAGTGCAAGGGAGGCCGTGAAACCAGATAAAATTGTCGAATTCGAAGCAAGAAAAGTGGGTAAGTTACAAAAACACATCTTTAAATCTCTTAATTTAATACTATAGAGCACAAAGGGCATATATTTCGCCCCACAAATAAACGGGGGGAAAACATACCTTAAGTTTAAATGTAGATATAGATGTGGGTACCTGTATAGGTACCCACATGTAATGGGGATGAGTACAACTGGGCTCTCATCAAGGCTTCGCCGTCGGGGCGCCCTGCTCACCCGCCGTCGCCGCCTGTACCGCTGGTATGAGAGCCAGTAATCAACCCTTGTCGTGAGACCTGCGTTAGCGACCTCGATCTCGGCCCGATCCTCGGCTTACCAGGTAACTCCCGACAATAAAATAATAATTATTGGAATCACTGGCCCGCAATTATTTGCTAAAATGAAGCGGTAACAGTTTTTTGTTTGTGCGTGCACGCTACACAGTACTGAACGAATATATGCACGTACTGCAGTTTGAAAGAAGGTACGCGAAAGACCGAGGAAAAGTGATGGAAATCGTTGGAAATTCCCTAAATCGCCATAATTACAGAATGACATGTAGTGGGACACACAAGATCGGTGAGTTAATGTATCAGAGAAGCCCTAAATATATAATAATGTCGACAAAGTCAAAGAGGCCATGACATGTCCATGATTTATAAAAGAGCTAGATTTGTCGATCTATATATATGTGCCGTAGACTACGTCTACGACTACAACTACAAAATTCTTATCAAAATTAAATCAATAAACATGAGCAGATGAGTCATTATCATTCATTTCATGATAAACAAAATTTATGATAAAACAAATCAAATGATCGGCTAAATTAAATTACGGTACGTCTTTTAAAATTAAATTTAAGTTTGATTAAGAAAATCGGTAATCAAGTATGGCAACGAGTGGTCTGAAAAAAAACGTGAGACTACACTGATTCAAAGTTGCCAGCCAACCACTGGCACTGATTCAGATTGAGAGACAGATGTCAGCTGTGCTGTGCCAGTGCTGATTCAGCACTCTGCGGCTGTCGAGCAGCTAACTTGCCGACACGGGAACTAGGCTCCCGACACCATCACGCTAGCCCGGCGCTGTCCCGTTGTATGCAGATCAGAAACCGCAGGTCGACTCTTCATCATTCACTTTTCAGCTCCACGATCGTAGTCCAAGGTTTCCCCGTGATTTTGCACCTAATCTACAGAACACATTTGTGAACGACATATTTTTCGAGATTGAAACACACTTACTCTTCAATTCTGCAAAGTGAAGAAAATCTCCGGCAAGGGAATAAGCTTGAAGCAGTCAAAAAGGGTGAAAGGAGGGACCTTTATTTTGACCTTTTGTCGGCAGGATATCGATCGATCAGAATATAATTACTGATGACCGGCCGTAGAGGGCGGTGGACTTCCTTCTTTTTCTTTATATTTCCATCTTTTTTTCCGTTTTTAAATTTTAGGGTTGCATGATTTTACAGTGTGTGTTATTTTTATGTTTCCAATGTATTTAGAAAGATATTCATATTGATTTTAAATAGCCTTTTCCATTATTTTAGACATTGTATATCTTGTATAAATTGTTTCAAATTATTTGTGACACCACCCCCCCCCCCCCCCCCCCCACCCCCACACACAGCTGTTTGTTAGGAGCATTAGGAGCAGTCTGTGGCATAGCTGCATGCAAAGGGGCAGGCAAGTGCCCCGGCCCCTCCCCCGCCTAGGCTACGCCACTGATTGTGTAAATATTAATTTTGAATGAATGCCAAAATTAATAACAACACCCCTTTAAAGGAATAGTACAGTTTTGGTTTTAGAGGGCGCTTCAGGAAATAATTAATTTGTGAGGTAATGATTCAAGAAAAAGAAAAAATTATATAATGCCTACACCTTTTCCAAAAATACCAAAGAGTTAATGTTGGATCACTCTTGACATTTAAAAAAAAAACAGTTTTGAAACTTGAAACCAATGTGCTTCTTACCTAACCGTTTGCAAGTTTGTTCTACCTTTTGGGCATGATGGAGTCATAACTTGTTTGTAGTGATATGGTGCAAGTTTTGGTTACTCAAATTCAGTTTAACCATCAGGTACTATCCCTTTGATATGTGACCTACCACAAAACTACAATAAGTCTGGGAAAATGATAAATGCTGATTTTCACACGACATCACAGTAGCATTTACTACCTTTAAAATGGTATATAATTTGTCATAATCAGACAAGGCAAACCCTCTGCAGGCTGGCCGGGGCGGATCTAGCTTTTTGCTAAGGCCGGGGGGGGGGGGGGGGGAGGGTTGACCCAAATTTGTTTTGCCATTTTGAACCCTCGTAAGTGATGTCTTTTTGCTAAGGGGGGTTTGACCCAATGACGATGCGGAGCATCGTCCACGAGCCGCAAAGCGGCGATTTTTTTTTTGCTATTTTGAACCCCCGTAAGTGATGTTTTCCACATCACATTTTCACTTGGCAGCCCAAGGGGGGCTTTAAACCCCCTAACCCCCCCCCCCCCCCCCCCGTAGATCCGCCACTGCTCTGATGAGCGCCAAAGATGTGGAAAATATAGCGGAAGCAGTTTTAAAACAAGGGAGAAACAGGCCACTTCAAAGATCGGCATCCATTCAAGCGGTGTAATCTGATAATTTAATAGAAAGTAGATTATACATTCATTCAAGAAATACAAAAATCTTGAATCTCATATTTTTAACCAAATTTGATTATTTCAGCTAATAACAGAGAAACTATATCCGCGACATAACAGTCGTTTTGTGATGTAAGGTCACATTATAATATACAGCGCCATACTCTCTCCCTCTCTGTTACACTAGTCCGATCTGTATCTGTACAATATGAACTCAGAAGGATACTTCACAATTATTCAGGGTGGCCCCTGTCAGTGGCTTAGCTTTGGGGGTGGGGGCGGGGGGAGTGCACAGATTTTGAAGACATGAACCATATAATTTTACAATAACAATAGAAAACATGAGGGGAAAATAATATGTGTAATAATAACAAAATAATAATAGCAATAAAAAACAATACAAATTAAAAATTCAGAAATACATAAGCTTTGCGCACCCCCCACCCCCCCCCCCCCCCCCCCGAAAAAAATAAAAATAAAAATAAATTAAATAAGCAAATAAATAAATACAAATAAAACTGAATAAAATAAATAAATAAAAGAAAAGAGTCCAACCACATTATGCCACTGGGGTAGCCAATAATAAGACAAAAAAGGATACTTCCCATAAAAGGGGAACAAAATAACTTATACTACTGATTGAGGAATCTTTTACTAATAAAAAGATCAGCATTTTTAGTTGGGTAGTTTTTGTTTCAGAGCACCTTGTCCAATTTAAACGAAAATCCCCTCTTGCCTGTCAAAAACAAAACCGTTTGTAATTGTGTATTCCCCAGCTTAGTATGGGAGGAGTGAGTGCTCACCAACAATGTGTATTCATTACTATGGCAAATGAAAGGGGCAAATTTCCTACCACAGTTCTGTTGAAATTTGACAACATTTGAACAATAACATGTCACTGAACGTGAGCTAGAACAAAAAGTAAACATCCAAAATTGCTGATCTTGGTACAATATTCCTCAGTAACAACTTCTCTAACTATCGTTTCCAATCAGTTTGTTTGAATATTATAAGTAGTATCCTGTTTTGCTTTAAATGTGGTACTATGTACATGTATAATCACTCAATAAATTACCAGGATTGGAGGCTTTAATATTTGTTTTCATCATAATCTTTCATCTTTATTTACATTTCACATCGTGAATATCAATGAAGGGTTTAAATGTAAAGAAAAAAGATGAAGCCATTTTAACCAATTTCAGATAAGAATAATGATAATCATAACAAAAGGTACTTATCCCCTTGTACTATGTATCATTGTCAGACCATATGGGTGGAATTCACAAAGGAGGTTTGTAGGAGGTTTGTACAAACCATGGTTTGAGGATGGTCTACATCTATGGAATGCTGCTCGTATACAAGTAATTTGTAAATCAATATTGTTAACAAGGAGTTTACATTCTTTCTCCATCAGTTTACAAATGGCATTCCATAGATGTAAACCATGGTCAAACCATGGTTTGTACAAACCTCCTACTGACAAACCTCCTTTGTGAATTCCACCCTATGTGACCGGCTATAGCAAAACCCGGCACTTGTCGGTAAAAATCAAAATGTAGATTTTCATACTATTATAAAGGCCACATCACAGGCTTTCATTTGATGCTTGGTTCTAACAAATTGGTCAATAATTGGCAAAGATATGATCGTTTCAATTTTACAATCATAAATCTTTTACACACATTATGTGAATTTAAAATGCCCATTTCTTCAAAACATGAATTACCGACAAGTGCAGGGATTTGCTATAGCGGGTCACATATGCTTCATTGTCAGACCACATTAAAAAGGCAATCCATTGGCTAATCAAATGAACGGAAAACACTCCCGATTAAAGTACATGAATCCCCAAAAAACATAATGTTCAAAGCAAAACAAAGTTTGTTTGATCAAAATCTGTTGAGTAGTGCCCAGATAAAAAAATGCAGCAAATATATGTATATCAATATGAATAGGAGTCACGGGCCTCAACTTTTCTTCATGATTTGACCAATTAAATTAACTACGTGTACAATGTATTTATACAAACCTTCCCTTTCTGAAAAAAATAAACAAAGTACAGGTAGCTGTAAAATAAATTATAATAATTTTGCTTTTGAATATCCATAATAGAAAAACAAATCTTTTAAATTTGTTGCAGAAAAGTGATAAAGATCTTCAAGGAGAATGAATTGCACCTTCTTGTGTTAACAGCTACAAATTCGAATGAAAACAGCTTCTTTAATGAGACTTTAAAAATATATTTTTATTAATCACACACGGTAGAATAATAACAATTACTTTTGATGATAACATACACCTTAAATGTCTATAGGTTAATACAGATTTACTGAAGAGTTAATATTCTATAGAGGATCAGGGGGTTTCAAACACTGACAATTATAGATGTGTGCTCCTGAATTTTGAAAGATCTTGGAAAATGACATTCACATACAAAAAATATTACATTGTACAATGTTTTTAAACATGTTGCTTTTTAAACACAATTTTACCCTCTACAGGAATGGAAAAATAAGAGTTTGATACAAAAAATGTATCTGTGTTAAAATGCGTATTAAGGCACAGTATTTCAGCTGGGATTAACATTTAGATAGGATTGCATTAATAGCAACTGTACAAACTGAGATTTGGATGAATTCTGACACATTGAATTAATTAGAAAACATAATAGATTAAGGTGAAACTCAGTAGGTTCAATTAACTTGGCAACATAATACAAAGCTCGTACTGATCATTAACATTATCAGATAGTTGAAAGTTTCTAGCGTGGAAAGACGGAATGTGCGCTATATATTAAGTAGCCACCATTATCATTATTGTTATTATTAAATACATGTACAATATCATGTATATTGACAAGGCAAACTATAGTACAAGTAATTCGACTTATTAGTCTGCAAAAGTTTGTCAAGACTATTATTTAAGTAAAACACAAATGACTTTGGAAGACAATTGGTAAATGGAAATGATAAAAGCAAAATAAAGAGACGACTAAAAAACATATCCAGTGTAAGTAAACATACCAGATTTGTCCATAAGGGGACTGTTCAACGATATACCAACTGAAAAAGATACATGGTATTATGTTTTTAAATTATCATAATTGTTCTTCAAACGATTGCACAATTTAGTCAATAGTTTATGACAGGTACAGGATGATGGTGGCTATTTGGAATGGCTGTAGTGTAAATTTGACCATTGACTGACTGACCATCAATCTCACTTGCCAAGTAGACAAATGCCAAAAAGAAGTGTACTTAAAACAAGCTCAAAATGTATTTAATAGAGTTTATGGGAGGTACAGTTAGATGCTGACTATTGGAATGACTGTAGAGTAAATTTGACCGTTGACTGACCATCCAATTGTCTAAATTACCTAGCAGACAAATTTCTAAAAAAAAGTGTGCTTAGACGAGCTCACAGGTATATCTTGATGTTAGCTATCTGGAATGGCTGTAAGTGAATCTGACCAATAAATAATCATCACCCATGCAGCTCATCACTGAAGAACAAAATTGTCTAGATTAAATATTAGATATGTGCAAGTACAGACAAGCTTTTCAAGGAAGTCTGCTTAGAGCTCAAAATTTATAATAGTTTATGTCAGGTAGAGTTTGGTGCTAGCTTATTGGAACAGCCATAGAGTAAATCTTGTTACCCAGAAGAAAAGTGTCTGCAAGAAATGTACTTAGACGAGCTCTCAATTTATTCCAGAGTTTATGGGAAGTAGAGTTTGATGCTAGCTATTTTTGGAATGGCTGTAGTGAGAATCTGACCAATGCATATCATCATCCCATGCAGATCATCACCGAAGAACAATGTTCTTTAGTTTAAATATCAGACAAGTATCTCGAGGAAGTCTGCTTAGAGCTCATAACTTGTAAGAGTTTATGACAGGTAGAGTTTGATGCTAGCTTATTAGAACATTGATACCCAGAAGAAAAGTACATCGATCTGCAAGAAATGTGCTTAGATGAGCTCGCAATTTATTCCAGAGTTTATGGGAGGTAGAGTTTGATGCTAGCTACTTGGAATGGATGTAGTGTGAATCTGGCGAAAGCATCACCGTAAATCCCCATGCAGATCACCAAAGAACAGTTTTCTTTAGATTAACTATCAGATATTTGACTAGTTCAGATGAAAATCACAAGGAAGTCTGCTTAGAGGAGCTCACAATTTATAAGAGTTTATGGCAGGTACAGTGTAGCCAACAATTATTTGGACACCCTGAAAAATAGGAAACTAACTATTTTGATAATTTTTCAAAAATGGTGTTATATTTTATCTTGATTTCAACAAAGCAGCATCTAATAAACACATACAATGAATTTTAGGCAGCTTTTTACCAAACATTTTCTTCAAAAGTTGTTCTAGCATCATTTAAATTAAAGTGATTTTTTCAAGGTGTCCAAATAATTCTTGGCTACACTGTATATATTCATGCTGGCTATCATGGCAAGTACAGCTTGATGAATTATCATAATCCCATGCAGAAATATCAGATATTTGCTTGTACAGACAAGTTTCTCAAGGAAGTCGATCTGCTTAGAGGAGCTCACAATTCATAAGAGTTCATGACCGGTACATCTTAATGCTGGCTATCATGGCAGGTAGAGTTTGATGCTGACTACTTGGAATGGATGTAGTGTGAATCTGGCGAAGGCATCACCGTCACCCCCCCATAGCATCTTGCAGACCCCCTTCCTCCTCCTCCTCCAGAAGATTGCACCTGTTCAAAAAAGACAGCATTGGGATATCATATATTTTATATTTTGTACTGGTATAATATTCTGTATATTTCCTTTTACTTTGTATGTAATTTGTACTGTTTTTTACCTTGTAAATTGACTTGTAATTTAGCCTTTTGGCTACAAATAGTTGAATAAAATACCTTGAATTGATTTTAATGACAATAATAATGGCAACCAAGGAAGGGAAAGAGAAGAAGAGGAAGGCAGAAGAAGAAAAAAAAGAGAGATGAACTAACATCAAACATATGAATGGCCAAGTGGACTAGGATAGCTAGATATAGAAGAAGATGAAAAAAGAAGATAGATAGATAGATAGATAGATAGATAGATAGATAGATAGATAGATAGATAGATAGATAGATAGATAGATGATAGAAGATAGAAGATAGAAGATAGATAGATAGATAGATAGATAGATAGATAGATAGATAGATAGATAGATAGATAGATAGATAGATAGATAGATAGATAGATAGATAGATAGGTAGATAGGTAGATAGGTAGATAGATAGATACTAGATAAATAGATAGACGCAGTACCCCGGGGTACCGTTGTACCCCGGTATCCCGCGTTGTGTAGCACCATCTTGCGTCCAACCGTCCCGCAGCTATTGCGTTGTGCATGCAGTGCAGCACGAGATTGTATGCACGCTATACCCACAGTACAGCCCTAAAAAATAAATAAATAATTAAACAAAATGGCGGATTTTCGTCTGGTACCCCGCGGTACCGTTTATGTCATCATGTGCAGAAAGTGATGAATGGTTGGTACAATATGTAGTTTTGTGATTCAATAGTATACTGTGTGAAATTGTCACATTAAATTGATGTTATACGGCCGAGTAATGAGCAAAAATGCAAAGTGATATTCCCTAACTCATTGCACTGACTTGGTACACAGTTATGACTATCCAGTGGATAGTTCAAAATCTGAACACTTCTATCGCAAATTAATATCTTTTTAACAAAAGGAAAATTAGATAAACCAAAACCTCTTCCATGCTTCTCTTGGTAATACGAATACAATACGGTAAAAGAGAACCTCTAGATTTCTAATTAAGTTTGGTGGATTTGGTCAATGTTACTAGATCCCTTTCATCACATTTTCTTTGACTGCAGCCACTTAAGGACCCTCCCATGCCTGTTTGACCTGATTGGTCAAGCAGTCCTGACACTCACCCACTCACAGTTGCTTTCATTGTTTTGTGTCTCCGCCTCCTTTCCTCTTTCCAGCCCCCCTTCCATACATGTGTTTATGTTGGTATATATTCTGTGTTTTTCTGTAGTAACTGTCATTTGTGCCCTGACGAAGATTCTGCTAGGATCGAAAGCTAGGCTGTATACGACTCTCAGATCCCTTTCAAGATACAATCCTCTTGTCCTTACCTTGCAATTCTCTCCACGTTCAGTTTGGTTGTCAGCGTTGCTATCGCTCTTCCTCCGTACGCCTCATAGCAGCGCACTATCAGAGCCTTCTCCTCGCCCTCCGCCTTGGGGTCACAGACAAAGAGAGAAACATGTTCATCTTTAAGTCAAGATCTTTGCGGCCCAGTTGGCATTGAAAATGAAAGCTTGCTAGATTTTAGTTGAACAAAGCCTAAATCTGGTGGCAACCCCCCAACAAACAAACAAAAAATGTTTTTTTAAATGTTTTTAAAAATTAAAATTAAAAGATACAAAAAAGAAACCTTTGAAAGTCTGTCATATTTTCAGTTATGATTGAACTGTAAGTATATATATTTTTTTAAACATAGAAATTTGGCTGACACATTAGCTCAAAGCTCAAAGTTCATAAGAAAATAACTCGGATCCTTCACGTCACCCTCAGCCTTGGTGAGTGAAGAGAGAAAGAGAGAGAACAAAAATTGAATTGTCACCACCACCACCATCACCATCACCATCACCATCACCATCACTACCACCACCACCACCACCACCACCAACACCACCACCACAATCATCATCACCACCACCACCATCACCATCACCACCAACACCACAACCACCACCACCACCATCATCACCATCATCATCATCATCATCATCACCACCACCACCACCACCACCACCACCACCAACACCACCACCACCACCATCATCACCATCACTCAGCGTTGCTATCGCTCTTCCTCCATACACCTCATAGCAGCGCACTATCAGAGCCTTCTCCTCGCCCTCTGCCTTGGGGTCACAGACAAAGAGAGAAATATGTTAATCTTTAAGTCAAGATCTTTGGGGCCCAGTTGGCATTGCAAATGAAAGCTTGCTAGATTTTAGTTGAACGAAGCCTAAATAATTTTTTTTTAAAACATAGAAATTTGGCATTCACTGGCTGACACATTAGCTCAAAGCTCAAAGTTCATAAGAAAACAACTCTGATCCTTCACGTCACCCTCAGCCTTGGTGAGTGAAGAGAGAAAGAGAGAGAACAAAAATTGAATTGTCACCACCACCACCATCACCATCACCATCACTACCACCATCACTACCACCACCACAATCATCATCACCACCACCACCACCACCACCACCACCACCACCACCATCACCATCACCACAAATACCACAACCACCACAACCACCACCACCACCATCATCACCATCACCATCATCACCACCACCACCACCACCACCACCACCACCATCACCATCACCATCATCACCACAACCACCACCGCCACCGCCACCGCCACCGCCACTACCACCACCACAACCACCACCAACATCATCACCATCACCATCACCATCACCATCACCATCACCATCACCATCAACATCACCACCACCATCACCACCACCATCACCATCATCACCACCATCACCACCACCACCACCACCACCACCACCACCACAACCACCACCACCACCACCACCACCATGTTCAAGTGAATGAATGTATTGTACCTTCTTGACTGTATCGATGATGACTGAAGAGGGCTTTATAGTAAAGATCTCATGGGATTGAATCCTGCTGTATGAGTCGAGGGTTACCTCCACGGGTGCCAAGGGGTTGTTGAATTCATACGCAGCCTGGATCACACCAGCATCTTGAAACGTCCCTGTAAAGAATTAGGAAAAGACATACAAATAACAAATTTAACAAGTAATAAATCATAACACTGAATGTCCAAATAAAGTTTTTAAAAACAAGCAATCTTGGACTGAGTGATGCCTCCACAAGCCTCCATCATTGGGCAATTTTAGATATATATATAATATATATCGAGCCTTTATTCATTTATTTATACATGTTTTTCATATGTCGGCAATACAAGCTTTGGTTATTACAAAAACAATACTTGCACATACCAGTGAACCATATTGTGAACCATTGATAGGCCTATGAGGATGTCTTTTATAGCGCTTTTGGCTATATTTGAGTTTAATTTTTATCTCGCCTTATGGGCTTTTGTTCACTATAGCATATCATAAATAATACAAAATAAATACCTAGATGGGGCATGATAGCATAGGAGAATGCATGGTCTCCCATATCCGCCTTTGCATCAGGGCTCTTGGGAGATCGCAGCCTGGAGAGAAAAAAAGCACAAGAACAAGGTCATGAACACAGGGAACATTAGAAACGTAGATAAAGTGGCAAAACCTTAGTGCAAACTAGCCATGTATCTGTTTATGAGAATAATTAAAGCCTAGTATTGTTATTGCGCAATCAATCTAAAAGTTCTATTCCGAGGCACAAAATATATTATACATTTTAGCATTAGCCTGGCTGTAGCCAATATGCTTTGCAAGCATTTCAAGGAATAAATTCCTCTTAGATACCAATTTACTAACAATGGTAGTCTAATGACCTTGATAACTTACAATGACAGTCTAGTGACCTTGATAACTTACAAAGACAGTCTCACGACCTTGATAACATACGATGACAGTATCATGACCTTGATAACTTACAATGACAGTCTTGTGACTTTGATAACTTACAGTACCTTGTGTACTTTCAATGACAGTCTAATGACCTTGATAACTTACAATGACAGTTTCATGACCTTGAATACATAAACAATGACAGTGTCATGACCTTGAAAACATACAATGACAGTCTTGTGACCTCGATAACTCGTAAAGACAGTCCCGTGACCTTGAAAGATTACAATGACAGTCTTATGACCTTGAGAACTTACAATGACAGTCTCATGATGTTGCCCGTGACAGAGTGGCCGTACTTGCAGTTGTTGAGGATGGCCACACCCCAGTTATACTCAGACAAATCCATCCACTTGTGACCTACCACCTAAACATGTCAACATAAAGAAAAGAAAAATGTAGAGTTATATATAAATATGCATCAAATTGTCACACAGAAGTTGGACACTTATTATAGTAATAAATTAAATATATATAATGCCTAACGTGATACAATCTCTGCTTTGCACTATTATTACCCTGGTCGTAGGATGCAATGCTAACCTGCACACATTGTGTGCACCATCTCCACTCACTGGGGAGCCTTCTGCCTAGCTTCTAACAAATCTAGAATCTAATATCGAAATGGATGCCTCTGCCATTGCGTGATTTTTATAAGCGCAGTCACCTAAATTGGATCTTATTATTTTGGAAAGCTGTTTGTAGCCTTGGAATAAAGCATATAAAAAAAAATTTTAAATGCAAACTTTTATTAAGTTAAATTGTTCAAAAATGTTACATCAAGAACATGAAATCTCCTAGTTAATAAAATACATTGATTGAATCAACATGTTATGCCTTTTTATAGAACCTTTACAAAAATGTTTCAAAAAAACAAATGGCTTTCCATAATATTGGAAGTCTGACTTTGGATCTTTCTGAAACACCACCCTGATTTCATACCTCATGCTACAGTAATTTGTGAATGGCACAAGGCTTTCTTTCACGATTCACCAATTGTTGTTAAACAAAGTGTATATATATATATCGCTCAATATTTTTAAAAATAGAAAAAAAAGAATTGATAAAGCATGGTTGGTTTTTTTTGGTAAATTAATTGTGAATTTTGTAACAATTGTCTGCTCTTTTTAGTGTGTGTAATTTTAGTTTTGTATTGGAATGTTATTGTTTATTTTATACTATGTACATGTATATAATGTTGTATTTTTGTAAATGTGCTCTGTAATATTGTACGGACTTGCTGAAGAACAGCCATTGGCTGATGCAAGTGACCGTAGTCAAATAAAATAAACTCAAACTCAAACTCAAACTCAAACTCAAACTCAAACACAAACTCAAACTCAAACTCAAAACACAAACTCAAACTCAAACTCAAACACAAACTCAAACACAAACACAAACTCAAACACAAACTCAAACACAAACTAAAACTCAAACTCAAACTCAAACTCAAACACAAACTCAAACACAAACTCAAACACAACTCAAACTCAAACTCACGTACCTCATACTTAGCCCAGTCCCAGGAGGTGTTCTGGTGGGTGGGGCGCTGTAGATGACCAAACTGGATGTCAAAGGTCGCGTGCGGAGAGTGGACGTTGACTGGAAACTCAACCTTGAGGAACTTGTGTGACTCTTGCCAGTGCACCTACAATGACATGGCAAATTCAAACAAACAGATTATTAAAGGGATCTGGTAATTTTGTTGAAGTGTACAAAAAGTGATGAGTGGTTGATACAATGTATATTATTCATATCTGATTTCTCGCGGTGAAATGACGCGGCAGGCGGGGACAATGCGGAGAGCACAATAGCGTATCGTAACCGGCTATTGTGGTCTACGCCTGCCACCTCATTTCACCGCGAGAAGTTTTAAAAATGGCTGCCTCTTGTGGGCATTGAAAGCAGATGACACTGGTCCATAAAATATTGATTATTTTTGTATTCGGGTATATTCAAGAGGAAATAAGTTACAAGCAATGACTAGAGTTATGCTCTCATCACATCCAGTAAGTCAAAATGCTAGGATTTCCTGCCCGTTTAAATGCGCATTTTTTAGGAATAACTCTTATCGTATTTTGATTATACCTGAAAATTACAAAAGTCAGTCTTAACGTGAAATTGTGTGCCCTTTTGTTGTCAGGGCAACTTAACCCATTCAGGACTGGTCCCCCAAATAGTTAGGCTAGGGTCTGAGGAGAATATGTGTTGTAGCGATATCAGTCCGTCTTGAGCAGGTTAAAGTGAGGCCTGTAAAGTGTCAGATATTGCCCAAAATGACATTTGAGACTTCAATCCTGTACCAAGATATGTCAGAATGATGTGTGAAAGTTTCATTGAAAAAGTACACTGCTTTCCTGGTTAAAAAAGCAAAAATATGCGTCAGCTTTTACAACGGACGTTTATGAGGTTTATGACCGTTTGTTAAAGTGAGGTCTGTAAAGTGTCTAACTCCACGAAAATTACTTGGAGCTTCCTCGTTTCTCTTCTACCGTGTTGTTTAGCTTATGGTACGAGAAGAATAAAATAGGGTTAGATTTTTTCAAATGCCCCATCAGTATGATGATATCTATCATTTAGCTCAAAAGCGTTAAGGAATAAGCTTACTTTAGTGTCAAACTCTAAGTACTTGGCGGCAGCTGTGACAATGATCCTCTGCTCAATCCAGCTTTCCTTGCTGATATTCCACTTGACTCTCAGCACACCACGCAAGCCAGACTGTTCCTCTACCTCCACATACACACAGTCTGAAACGGGCTTCCTGAGGAAGAATAAGATACATTTGAGCAATTTGAGTAATCTACTCTGTGCAAAAAGTGATAAATGGTTATGGAGTGCGTCTCTTCCAGTCATGAGGTCCCGAGTTCTAACCCAGAGTATGCCCATCACGTTTTTCCGTTCAGCAAGAAAATTTATCAAAATATGCTGCCCTTAACCAGTGTTCAAATGGGTACCCGAAAGGATCCCATGCACCCCGGAAGAGGGGAACATCCTCTCCCCCACCCCCCCCCCCCTCCCCTTCACCTCCCCTCTCCGCCTCCCCTCTCCCTCTCTGTCTCCTTCCGGTTCCCTTCCATCCGGCACAATCTTACCTTGTCTCCAAATGGCAGTCCATTACATCCCATGCATCCCAGATCAGAGGAACATCCTCCCCCTCCGACTCCCTCTCCCTCTTCCCCACCTTTTCCCTTTCCTTTCCTCTTCCTCCAGAGGAACATCCTCCCACCCTTCACCTCCCCCCCCCCCCTCCTCTCCCTATCCTCCTTCACCTCCCCTCCCCCCTCCTCCCCCTCCCTATCCTCTGCCTCCTCCTCATCCATCCCGCACAATCTTACCTCATCTCCAGATGAGTCCATCACATCCCATGCATACCAGAACAGAGGGACACCCCCACCTCCTTCACCTCCCCCTCCCCTCCCCTCCTCCTTCTTCCCTCCTCCTCCTCCTCATCATCCATCCATCTTACCTCGTCTCCAAACGAGTCCATCACATCCCATGCATACCAGAACAGAGGGACACCCCCACCTCCTTCACCTCCCCCTCCCCTCCCCTCCTCCTTCCCTCCTCCTCCTCCTCATCATCCATCCATCTTACCTCGTCTCCAGATGATAGTCCATCACATCCCATGCATCCCAGAAGAGGGGAACATCATCAAACACAACAAACTGGTTGCCATGGTGACCAGATGGGATGGCATCACTGCAGCGGGGAGAGAAATAATTCTGTTGTCAACTTTAACTGACTTATATTTAGCATACTCGTATTTAAGCATCTCAATTTTTATTTATCAATTATCATTTCCACCATCATATAAATGTTTCGTTTGTTACTTACAGTAGGCCAGGCACCACCATGATTGTCTCTCTCTGTTTTTGTTTTCATCTTCACTTTTCAAAATTGTTCAAAAGTGTTTTTTACACTTGGTTGTAACAGACCTCTTGTTTTATGAAGAGTGACCATGTTATCATTTCATAAAAGCGACCCCTTTGTGATGTGAGGTTATGACTAGCAACCCTTATGATTATTCACCCTTATCCCAGTTTATGATCATAATGTAGCAATTACACCGCTAACCGAATCCCAACCGAAACCAGACCGAACTTCCACTTTATTGGGCACCGATAAGAGCCCGAACTGGGTTTAGCAGTCACAACAAAAGAGACTGACAATTCCGATACCACTCCGACACCAAACCGCTAGCACCCCGAACGTCCCCAAATTATTCGGTCTCGTGTCGGTTTGGATTCGGTTTGGCGGTGTGACTGCTACATAACACTGACCGTTCTTGGTGTTCTTCAGCTGGCCATAGGGTCAAGTTAATCAGCCTTCCACGCCTATCGATGTAAGCTTCAAGATATTCGTTGTACATCCTGAAATTGTCAGGAAAGATTTCAATCCCGGCACTAGACTCAGAATCCTGCCCTGACAAAACCCAATCCATAGACATTGCAGGGATCTGAACAAAAGCTGTTGAGAGACAATTTTGAATAAATATTAATATTTAAACATGAAGGAGACGGACTGGAAATATTTTTGATCAATAAATAATGATAGTACATAACATTTACATTTATATACCGTAGTAAAGAGGAGTGACTTTCCCCACTTTTTGAGATGAATGATTTTCATCAAACCTCACTATTTAGAACAAATTTCTTCTTGTATCAAATATATTCTTATATGGCAATGTATAGAATCAGATACTAGTTCTAAAGAGTGTGACGTGATGAAAATACATCCTACTCAAAAAGTGGCAAAAGTCACCCCGGTTTAAGGTAGCTAAAGCTAGAACATTCATGATGATGTTCTAAGACATAGTTCAAATGTCACGGTTTTCTGTTAAGGTAACCAACAGATAGGGATGATCAGTAGCATGGTGGGGGGAGGGAGGAGGGGGGCATGTGGGGGCACATTGATTTTTAAAAAAACAATAGGAAACATAAGGGGATATTTTTTGGAAAAAACAAAGAAATACATAAGGTGCGCTCCCCCCCCCCCCCCCCCCTGTAAGCACTGTGGTTGAGTTGGTTCCATAAGTGGTGGTAATCAATTGTATTGTTTATGAATAAGTTCAGAACAAATCTTTAACCAATCAGAAGAAACCTACTGAGATCTGGACCTCTCCTGGCTTTCTTGGACTGCTGTTCAGACTCGTCACGTCCTGATGCATCGTGGGATAGGTCAACGACCTCCTCCCTTGCCCAGCTCAGGTTGTTGCAAACGATGGTCTCAATTACGGGCTTAGCAGACATGTTTGCAGAGGATGTTGCTTTATCTTTACGGGGTACCTGACAAGCAAAAAAAAGAAAAGGACCTCACCATTTTTAGCGACCAGAATATTATGACATTCAATACTAATACAATGTAGCTTGGGTAAAAATATGACCTCTTATTTCTACACTCTTGTAACATGCAATACCTATTTAAAAATTGTTAACCCCCGGCTATGTTTGTTTTAAGAACTACATGACAAACAATAAAGTTAAAATTCTAAACTGTAACATCAGATACCTTGGAATTGCCCTAAGGTGTTCTCAAGATCCGACACTGTTAAAATATCCCACTGGAATCTCGAAGTCGACTTCCGAATATCGAGCATTTGCTTACGCTGCCCCCCCCCCCCCCCCCAACATTTGAATGAGTTACCTCTTTGTATTAGACAGTCCCAAAGCATAGAAATATTTCAGTTAACAATATATCTTTTTAGTTTAGCTTTTGAAAAGGGAAGGATTTTGTTATGTAATGCACACTAGTAGAGTATATTTATATAGGTTCTGCGAAATATAAGTGTACGTTATCATTACCCGTTGTTTGCAAATTGCAGTCATCAGTTCTTCCGTCTTGGCATCCAGTTCTTGGATCAAAGCTTTCATGTCACTTGTTGAATCTTCCACCACCTATAAAAACAAACAAAAAAAGAAATGTGAAGAAATAAGTCCTTCTCATGAATCTCTCTTTGTTTTGATTTTTCTCCCCCTCTACCCCATCTTATCATTTTCATTTACAATACAATATTCAGAGACAATACCCTCCACTACTACTGGCTGCTGTTTATGCACCATTCACCATCATCATCATGATTAACGTCGTCACCATCATCATCATCATCAATATCACCATCATCATCATCACAACATCAACAGCATCATCATAATCATCATCATTTCAAAACCGGAGGAATTCTCAATGCGCTTTACATGAAAAAGACTTATAATTTACATTCTACATTTAAACTTATATATACATACATCAATTAACATAATTTGACTGATTACAAACCAAAGTGCATCTTAAATTACAAAATAGGTCAATAAATAACATATAAAACAAATGTAGCTGCAATCTTAACAACAAACTAATCAGTATCAGTATAACAATGGCACGTTATACCATTCCAAATATGCCTCTTTGAATAGGTAGGTTTTAAGCTGTTCTTTAAAGATATTGGGGTTGGATTGGAAGCGAATTTTGTACGCTAGCAAGTTCCAGAAAGTTGGGCCGATAAAAGAGAATGAGCATTCACCGTAATTTTTTGTTTTTTTGTGGGGGTACATGAAGGAACTGTTGGTTAGATGATCGGAGGGATCTTGCTGGGGTGTAGACAGACAAAAGATCAGAGATCACCATCACCATCATCATAATTTGTATCATTATTAACAACATCATCATCATCATTAGTTTTATCATCAAACACATCCTCATCATCATCACCATCACCATCATCATAATTTGTATCATTATTAACAACATCATCATCATCATCATGCATTAGTTTTATCATTAAACACATCCTCATCATCATAACCAGGGCTTGTAACTGGCACTTGCACAGGGCAAGTACAAATTGATGTCAGGCAAGTCCAATTTCATCAATGGTCTAGTTCGTTTACCCCAAATAACATTTGTGAACATTTCTGTTTGACTAAAAGAAAAGATTTGTTATTCCTTATCTCATCTAGGGCAAGTAAATCTTAAAGTGATCCATTAACTTATATTTTTTCCCAAAAGTAATGTTTGAGACTTCAATCTTATACCAATATCATTGGAAGATTCTTGAGAATGATATGTGAGGATTTCAAAGAAAAAGATTATAGTTGATATACCTAGTGAAGACAGAGAAAATCAATGTCGAATTTGAGTATCCTAATACAGATACTCTTGACTACAGTCGGAAACCGTTTATAGACTGCTCTTAAATTCAATCTTAAATATATCCATGATTATAAGGAGACAATTAAACAAATTAAAACCCATTTCATTCTTCTGTTAAAAAAAGTATTAAAAAAAACATTCAAACAATGTACAAGAAAAGTGGGCAATTCCAAGTGTTTTAGGTTGAAATTGTTGAAAGTTAATGGATCACTTTAAACATTTATCATTGTACTATGGACAAGTAGCCCAGGGTGAAATTCCCATTGACTATATTACCAATTGAATTCAATTGGTAATCAGAATTACCAATTGAAAATTACCAATTAAAAATTACCAATTAAAATCAATTGGTACCAATTGAAATCAATTGGTAATCAAAGTATATGGAAAATGGAACGATTACCAATTGAAATCAATGGGTACCCATTGAAACCCATGCCAATGGGTACCAAGTGAATTCAGTTTCAATGGGTACCCATTAGAATTTCAATGGGTACCCATTGGATTTAATGGGTACTCATTGGATTTAATGGGTACCCATTGAATTCAATGGGTACCAATTAAAATTTTAACTGGAATTTCGTCCTGGGAGAGAAAAGGGGTTAGTGTGGAGGCTTGTCATAACCCACCTCTCTGATGGAGCTGCCAGGTAGGACGTCATGGAACTGGTGAAGCAGGAGACGTTTCCACAGGTCTGAGATCGTCTCTTGACTGACCACCCCTTGACCGGTCTTGGAAGTGGACAGCTGGACGGCTGACAGGAACTCCAGATGACGGAACTTGCCCTCCAGAACCCTGTTCAGCATCTTGGTCTGGTAGGAAGAAGCAGAACAAAAAATGAAAATTAAATAGCGATGGTGATAATGATTAAGATAATGATGTTGATGATGATGATGAATGATGATGATGATGGTGATGGTGATGATGATGATTAAGATAATGATGATGATGATGATTATATTGATGAGGCTAATGAATAATGATGATGATGATGATGATGACTGACCACCCCTTGACCGGTCTTGGAAGAGGACAGCTGGACGGCTGACAGGAAGTCCACCTGACGGAACTTGCCCTCCAGAAGCCTGTTCAACATCTTGGTCTGGTAGGGAAAACAAATCAAAAATAATATACAAGTAATGAAGGAGTATGAATGGAGATGAAACTAAAAGGCAGAGGAAAAGAAATGGTGATAATTATGATGATATTGATGATGATGATGATGATGATGATGATGATGGTGATGGTGATGGTGATGATGATGATGACGATGATGATGATGATGATGATGTTGATGATGATGATGGTGATGACTGACCACCCCTTGACCGGTGATGGAAGAGGACAGCTGGAAGGCTGACAGGAACTCTTCAAACTCTTGGTCTGGTTGGAAAACAAATCGAAAATAATATACAAGAAATGAAGCAGTAGGAATGGAGATGAAACTAACAGGCAGAGGAAAAGAAATGATGCTACTAAATGTAATCAATTTATGGTGGTGATGGCGAAGTCATGATGATGATGATGATAGTGATGGTGATGATGATGAAGATGATGGTGCTGATGAAGATGATGATGATGAACACAAAATTCCCACCAATGTCTTTGTGTTTACCTCTATTCCTTTCAATTCACATTTTTCCTCTATTTTTTCTCTTTTGCCTTACTTTAGCGCCCCAGCAAACACATTTTTTTTCACAAACTTCCAATCAGATCTGGTTACAACAAACAAATCAATCATACACTTTTTATCCACAAATTATCTTTCCACCTATACAAGGGCGTCGATTTCTTCTCGCCATTTGGGGGGATGATTCGTCATTTTGACCATCTCTGGCGAGGGAGCGAAGCGACAACCCAGCAGCGTGCCCGGGTTTTTATGGCTGGGGGGGGGGGGGTTAGGGGGCCCCAAAGCTTTTGAATTCAGCCGTTCAGAAATTGGAAGATTATTAAGTGTTATGAGCTGGGCTTTGTGACCTTTGTCCAATATGAACTTTAGCCTGATAGATACATATTTGCAAGCATTCTGATGGAACCCTGAATAGCATTAGTCATGGAATACCAATATTGGGAAGCTTATTGGGGGTCCAGGGGGCGGAGCCCCCGGAAGCTTTGGGATTTGTAATATCCAGATATAAATATGTTGTCTATATGTAAATATAGAGTTAACTATTCTTTAGTTAATTGGCTTTTGATTTAGCTGTTTAGAGATTGTAAGATTATTAAGTGCACATTGCAAGCTCCTACTATGATGAGGGCACTGTCCAAGTATGGATGAATTTTAGTCTGATAGATAAATACTGTCGATTGCAATCATCCTGATGGAACCCTGAATAGAATAAGTCAAGGAATACCCACATTGGAAAGCTTATTTGGGCTCCAGGGGGTGAAGCCCCCGGAAGCTTTGTGATTTGTAATATCCAGAAATACAATTATCTATTGAATAGTTAGCTCAATTTTAGTGAGCGAAGCGCAGACACACAGTGGGCCAGGATCACCTGAAAGTTTGCTAAGAGAGAAGTCCTGAATAAAACTATTTAATGAGTACAGGGCTGGGACTGGGTCAAAAAAACCTTAATGGGGGTTCAAGGGGCGCAGCCCCAGAAAATTTTGGATTGGGCAGTTTAGCATTATCAACTAGATGAATCTTCGATTGCACGCAATCAAAAATTATGCCTCCGCTATCACGCCATTTTAATATCAAGCCCAAATTAACATGCACTGATTTAATTTTTTTTTTTTTTTTTCATATATTTTGAGTCATGTGACCTTGACCATATGACCCCAATCTTTGATGGCTCCCTAAAAAACATTCAGGTTCGAAGTTTGATTGAAATCTGACATTTATTTCTTGAGATTTTGGCATTACAAGCTTTTTTGCATGTATAATGTGTCCCGTGACCTTGACCTCAACCTCATGACCCCAACATTTTATGGCTATGTAGACTCTTTACGATATACCGCGTTTGAATGAAATCTGACATTCAGTCCTTAAAATTTTGCCATTACAAGCCATTTTCACATACATATTGAGTCCTGTGACCTTGACCTTTGACCTCATAACCCCCAAATCTAATCAGATCAGTGGCACCCCAATATGTACACTCATACCAAGTTTGAAATTGATCCGTCAACCGGTTCTTGAGATATCGCAAGAACAAGGCATTTTTGGGCATACATTGAGTCCTGTGACCTTGACCTTTGACCTCATAACCCCCAAATCTAATCAGATCATTGCCACCCCAATATGTACACTCAAACCAAGTTTGAAATTGATCCGTCAACTGGTTCTTGAGATATCGTGAGAACGAAAACGGGACGGACGGACGGACAACCCGAAAACATAATGCCTCCGGCCACTTCGTTGGCGGAGGCATAAAAAGTGGTTTAAAGAAGAATATAGTAACAACTTCCATTCATGAGAGGGGGCAATGCTTCTAAATTCATTATTATATATTTTTGAACCCCAAATATTGGGGGGGGGGGGGGGGGGGATGATAATACAGGCCATCCCCCCCACCTGAAATATTGGGGGATATAACCCCCCCCCCCACCCCCACCCCCCCCCCACCCCCCACCCCCCACCCCCGTGATTGACGCCCCTGCACCTATACCTATATGTTCTCTTTTTTTCTTTAGTAGACTACAAATAAAGAGAAATTGTGTCCAAAGTTCAAATAAGATTGATTTACCAGAGTGCAACAGAACATAATATATGCTTTTCATGAAATACGTATTTTACTCCTTTTGCTTGGCTGCATGCACACAAGCTGTGCATAGCAGTGATTTGAATTGCATGTAATGCAGCTTAAGCTGTTGTATAATACTAAAAATATTCTACCACCTCTGCATTGGTGTATTTGCATTACCGAGCAAAACACTCTTTTGGACTTTTCCACATATTTTAGATAATTTTAAAAGTTGTAACATATATTACTTCAACATTGGAGACTTTCACAAACAACTTTTAGCAATTGTTGACAAGTAGGAGGTGATTTTCAAATAATAGAAAGACTGCAAACGGTTTGAGCCCTACACGGAAGTTGTCTTTGTGCTTCAACAAGGTGAGTTTTCTTTACTTTAATGAACATGTTAGAATGATGAACTACATTTTTATATTTCTAAAAACAGGCTAATTATACTATTTCTGTTTAGAAATGCATGCCATGGGCTGCAGTAATCTTAATATAATAAATAATGACAACATCACTGTTGTAATAATTATTTGACCAGTAGTTTAGCATTAGGTGGCGCTGGTATGAAATGGGATAAAAGATTTTCACAGAGAATCCTATAAATACACTGAATGCATTTCCAAGAATATCTAACTCCTAAATCCCCATTGTGAACATCCTCTACCCCCCCCCCCCCCGAATGTGCTCAAATACTGCCTGTATGACACGAAAGCATACTGTGACATCACTATAGGAGGAAATTTGCAGTTACCTTTTAACAGTAACCAAAACCTGCACTATTACAGTACAAAATAATAGTTGTAACTTCACCATGCTCGAAAAAGTATACACAATTACAAATGACTAAAACCCCTGTTATCATGTTACAACTCAAGAGGGCGCTCTAAAAAAATCATTGGTTTTAGCCATTTTTCATACAAACTTGTTCATTTAATGTTTTGTTAAAATAATGATTCAATAGAGATATCATCAACAAATTTGTAAACACCAATTCAGATTTTGTTCAAAGTAGTCTTTAAAGGGATAGTTGAGTTCTGGTAAAGAGAGTACAGTTTTGGTCAAATTGAATTTTAGTAAGCAAACCTGCACCATTACATTACAAACTAATAGTTAAAACTGCACCATGCTTTAAAGGAATACAATATTACAAATAACTGAGTAAAAAGCCTGTTATCATTAAAAAAAGAGCCGTTAAAACTCAAGAGGGCGCTCTCTGAACACTCATCGGTTTTAACCATCTTAAATGAAACATTGTGCATGTGATGTTATGTTGAAATAGTGATTAGATAGAGAGATTATCATCAACTTTTTTAAAACAACTTTTGTAAATTTTTGAAAAGAGGAAGCATTCAAAAAAAAAATTAATTGTCGAATAATTGTTGGGCCCCACATTTATTACGAATGGTTGAATGCTAATGGATATTTCAGCCATTTCTTAACAGATTTTGATCAAATAAAGTTTATTCTGTCATTAGAATTGTATGCTCTTTCAAATTTGACATTCAGTTTTTCATTATCTCACAAAAAAAATATTTTGTGAAGTGCCCTCTATACCAAAACTCAACTATCCCATTAAAGGGAAACAAAACGCTGGAATTTTCGCTTACTGTTACTGATCAGTGCATATACATTAAGTCCTCTCATTTCTGGTTGTATATTTCCTCTTGGGTATCACTTATAATGGAAATAATCAAAATAGCATGTGACATCACTGCAGGTGAAAATTTGCTGTTACCTTTTAAAGGGAAACAAAACGCTGGAATGTTTGCTTACTGTTACTGGTCAGTGCATAAGTCCTCTCATTTCTGGTTGTATTTTTCCTCTTTGGTATCACATAATGGAAATAATCAATGTTTTTTAAACCACTATCATCTGTATTCACTGACCACTGGAGGCTGCTATGTTTTCCAATGCTACCTCATAAAACATCATCTGAGAGCATATGAACATCTACTGTACTATAAACAAAAGTGGGTTATGTAACCACTGTTGTTGAATCTGCTGCTATGTCAGTGTATATGTTACCCACCTTTGTATGTGCAAATAAAATGACCTTTCATGTGGTACTGTTGGAAAATATGGCAGCCTCCAGTGTTCAGTCAAAACAGATGATAGTGGTTTTAAAAAAAACATTGATTATTTCCATTAACAGTGATACCAAATAGGAAATATACTACTAGAAGTGATGAGAATTATGCACTTGTCAGTAACAGTACACAAAAATGCCAGAGTTCGGCTTGCCTTTAACCCAGAAGTAGACCAGGGGGGGGGCCATAATGCCCATCTCTCCCCCCCCCCCCCCCCCCCTCCGCGATTTTTAAAAATCCAAAACGGGGTAAAATGACGCGCCGCTGCTTGGTGACTTTTTTCTTTCGGGTCTTGAGCATATTTTAAAACAAAAATTTTGAAAATCTGACCTACCGTTACAAAGTCATGTGACCTTTTGTCTATGCATGTCAGCCCGAAAATTGTATGACTTTATTTGCATAAATTACCATAAATATGCAAATTAATAAATTTGTGAAAAATAATTTAATTACCATTGTATTCTGTACACTTCACTTAACATGCGTGCACATTTTCACGGCAATCGGCCGCTTTGCGGCCGAGATCTTAAGGGGGGACCATAATGGCCCTGCCCCCCAGCCATAGAAAGACCTCAAATAGCCCAGGCTATTTAGGGTTAGTTTAACTTCCTTTGACTAAGCCCTGGCAATCATGAATTTTAAAGGGACATAGTAACATTGTCCAAATCCTCAAAATCCAATTGAAATTCTAGCGGTTCCCTCATACCTTGTTGTATTCTTATTAACAAAATAAGCATGGAACATAGTTCGGTTTTTCAAATTTCCCTTTCGTTAAAAAGATATTTATGATTGAAGTGTTCAGATGTATAATTATCCAATGGATCGTCAGAAGTGAGTGCAATTAGTAAACGAATGTCACTTTTCATAAATAACTCATAACTCATTACTCGGCCATATAAATTCCATTTAACTCAAAATTTTCACACAACACCCAGTAGACATATCAGATAACAACAATATACATTGTATCAACCACTCGTCGCTTTTTGCACATTTCAACACAGTTACTAGATCCCTTTAAGGGGTGTGGCTTATTAAAGGGACAGGCCCACTTTTACAAAACGTCTGAACAGCTTTCAGTTGACGGATGGGGATCAATGTAACACGCAAAAAAAAAATCAGAGCGAACAGCCCTCTAATTTGGATTCTACGAATGAAAAACGAATGCGTTCCTCCATTTAAACTATATATCGGTCAATAAAGGAGTTCAACTGATTTAGCATAATATTACAACAATACAGAGTGTTTACAAAAAAGCGGAACCCAACTTCCACCAGCAATATCTTATGTAGTGAACATAGTTATGTTTATTGCCATATATCATCGCAAAGATAATTTATTACTCTTTCATTTGATACCATATTTGTAATAATTGAGCTTGTAGTTACCGAATTGCAAGCAATTTAAACGAGCAATGTTAAAATTGCTTTGCGCACAAGATTTAGATCTATTCATCAACACGGTATGATGGTCATTCATTGAAACCTCTCCTTGTGTTCGTTTGTCTTGTAATCCTTTTGTTCCGTAAATAAATGAACATGGAGATATTTTTTAAATCAGTTCCTTGCCTGACCATGCAACTAACCACTGAACAGGAGCACAAACAAGTGTGGACAGACATGGGGGTCATGTGGAAGGACATTGGGGATGATTATGGACCATGAACTCTTTTCAAAGTTGAATACAATGTAAAACTATGAATAAAGAAACATCATGAAATGTTACTTGACTTTGGCTATTGTTTCATTCTTTACATTGCATTTAACAATTACTTTCTACTCTTGTGCGCAAAGTACTTTTTACATAACCCTTTTTAAACAGGTTTTATTCAATCATGCATGACGTTATCACAACATATTTGGTATCAAACTAAAGAGTATGAATTAACCTTTGATATGACATATTGCAATAAATATAATTATGTTTATTAAATAAAATATTGCAGGTGGAAGTTGGGTTCCGCTTTTTTATAAACACCCTGTATAGTACTAATTCTCGTAAAGGTATTGTGAAGCCGACATTTGTTAACGTATGTCACGGAAAAAGATCTTAAAAAGAAAGAATATATAATTACATGTAGTCAGTTTAAGCGATGTTTGGGTATTTTGCTTGGTAAATGCTCACACATTAGTACATATGCGCGAGTCACGTAGCTAGCGCGGGTCACGTAGGGGTCATGCATACCGATCTGGCACTCCGTGAAATCTATGTACGAACTTACTCACCGGCCGAAAATACTTATGTACCTAATTAACCGACGTCCCTCAGTTTATTCAGTTTTGTTTTGTTTTGTTTTTATTTGTTTTATTTCTGCGTTTTCAAATACAAATTATACAAATATGAATAAGCAAAAATTACAAAAGTAAAGCATGTACAAAACTGCATCAATTCAATCAACAAGCAGCGATAGTTACAAATGATAAAATTGTGCATTATTACAATCATTGATTTGATACAATAAACAAGAAATAGAAATATACTTATATTTATGTTTAAAAAAAATGAGGTAAGAAGATGGGGAAAACGCAGGAGACCACCATCATGAGCGAATAGCTTGATATCGATGGTGGCCTCGCGAACGAATTGTCAACATAACCTCTCTTTAATCACTATTAAATGTATGAGAAACTGGAGTCATGTAGGTGCGGTGCATGTGCAGGTGCGGGTGCAGTCTGCAACTAATAATTTTGGTTTGTGTTTTTTTTTTTATTTTACATAAAGTACTGTGAGTAACTTTTTTCAATTTAAATATCAGCGTAGGATTTTATCATATTATACTTCAGTGTCAACTTAAAAGAATGCAGAGAGGAACATATTTTAACATTTGGGGGTAAATTGTTCCAAATATCGGGACCATGATGCCTGATCGATTTATAAAATAATAATAGTCTGGGGTTTAATAAATGAACATTTCCAGCAATACGAGTTGGGTAATGGTGGAGTGCATTATTTAAAATAAACAAATCATTGAAAGAGGAGGGAAGTTGTTTATTAATATATTTAAACATAAAGATTGCCACTTGGAAGGTATTTAAGTCATTAACTTTCAATATTTTAAACCTACAAAATACAGGATTCGTGTGAGCTAAGAAGTCAGATCCTGAACATAGTCGGATAGCTCTTTTTTGTAATAATAAGATAGGATGCAATTTGGTTACACCACAATTGGCCCAAACAATGTTACAGTAAGTAATGTATGGGAGTATCAAAGTATTATATAATAAAAATAGAGTAGATTGGGGTAAAATGTACTTTAATTTATTAATTATACCTAAACCTTTGGACATACATGTTGCTACATGATGTAAATGAGCGTTCCATGTTAAATGTTCATCGATTATCACCCCTAAAAAAGTTGATGTTGCTTTTTGTTCAATGGGTTTATTATCAATATTAATATTAATTGGGGGGTTAACCATGTGCGAGTTAGCGTGTTTAAAATACATAAAATGTGTCTTTTTAATATTAAGAGAGAGCTTATTACATTTGAACCATTCAGTGACTTTCACTAACTCTTCATTTAGTTTAGTAACTAATAAATTCAAATTCTTATTCGAATAAAATATGTTAGTATCATCTGCGAATAAAACAAATGACAAGTAAGGGGATGTGTTGGTGATATCATTAATATATAACAAAAATAAAAGTGGTCCTAAAATAGAGCCTTGAGGGACTCCGCATTTGACTGATAAAATATCAGAATCTTGACCATTGAATGAAACATATTGTTTTCTATCAGCCAAATAATTTCTAAACCATAATAATGCATTTCCCCTAATACCATAATGACAAAGTTTAGAGAGTAATAATTTATGATCAAGCGTATCGAATGCTTTACTAAGATCTAAAAAAACACCAATTACATGTTCTTTATTGGCCATAGCATTAGTAATTTTATCATAAATTTTAACTAAAGCTAAGTCAGTGGAGTGGTTTTTTCTAAAACCATATTGATTAGGGTTTAAGATATTATGCATATTCAAAAAATTATATAATCTATTATAAACTATTTTTTCTAAGACTTTAGATATACTAGATAGAATAGATATAGGTCGATAATTACTAATTTCATGGGGATCATCTTTTTTTTAAATGGGGGTAACCTTTGATATTTTAAAGAGGTTTGGGTAAATACCTTGTAATAAAGATTGATTAAAAATATGACTTAAAGGATCAGCAATAAAGTAAATAATCTTTTTAAAGAGAGACGTATTAATGTTATCGTATCCTTGAGATTTAGAAGCTTTAAGTGATTTAGTTATATTAATAATTTCATTAGCATTGGTAGGTTTTAAAAATAGAGATTGTGGATTACGCTCAGGAAGAAAATTATTAAAGGGAATAGTCGTATTATCAATTTTACTAGCAAGCTGGGGCCCGACATTAGTAAAGAATGAGTTAAAGGCTTTAGGAATATCATCGGAATCTGCAATTTTATCACCTTTTAAAATTAGGTCCTCTTTCGGAAGGGGATTTTAGGTCTATAACTCCACGAAAAAGAGATTTCAAGCCCTAATTTTTTCAGGCATGCTATTAAATGACATTTCCTTTCATATAAGACAATAACCTCGCAACTTTTGAATTTTGGCTTGCAAAAGTGGATCTCTCCCTTTAAGTCACAGAAGGCTTTCAAATCGGTGAATATGTGTCATATTTAATACGAACTCACACTGGAATATTGACCTAGTATGAAAAAGGGTATTTAAATCAATGGTAAGCATGTATTTGCCTGCAAGGCCACTTAATTGTATTTTCATTATATCTATCAAGCACTGATACTCATGACCACTTCCTACACTCTTTATATCATTTCATATACAGAGCTATGGCGAGTGCGGATGCTGTAGTTACTCAAGGTTTGGAATGCTGCCTGTGCTTCGACTATTTCAGTGAACCTAAATTCCTTAGTTGTGGGCACACTTTTTGTAAGGTATGTTTGGACCATCTCTACGAATGTCATCCCCAACAAAACGAGATATCTTGTCCGATTTGTCGTCAGATTACCAAAATAAAAAATGGAGACACCTCTAAACTGCAAACTAACATTTTAATTAATTCTATGGTTGAGGATGTGAAATCCGCCAAAAGAAGCTGCACACTCTGTGACCCTGACGATAAACCTGCTGCGATACAATACTGCGCTTCAGTGTGATGAGTACATGTGTGACCCCTGCACAGTGGCTCATGGGAAGTTTAAGAAGACCACTAAACATGAAGTGGTCAGCATGGATGACGTCAAGAGGGGAAAGGTCAAAGTGAAGCGTTTCTGTACCAAGCATCCAGAGGAAGAGAAGCTGTATGTCTGTACATCGTGTAACATGTCTATCTGCTTCAGATGTCGCGTGATCGACCACGGCAAACCGGATCACGAGATCAAAGAGGTGTCTGACTACAAGAAGACAATCCAGAAACAAATCAAATCCCTTCAGACAAAAGCTACAACTAAAATTGCGACGATCAAGGCACATGCAGATCTAGTAAAGGAACAGGAAGCAGTTGTTGAGGTGGAACTTGATCAGAAGATAGCTGAGATCAACCAATCATATGAGGAAGCAGTGAAGCATCTCACCAGGGAACGCAATGATCTCATCGACCGGTGCAAACAAGAAAAGGCTTCTCACATCGCACAACTTGAGAAGATCAAGGAATCCGATGACAAAGAGATGTGTTGCATTCGAAGTGCATCTGAGCTAGTTGGCAATGGTATCAAGGCACTGCTAGAGGGGCAGACACTGGCTGTGCACAACACGATTTGTTGCGATTTGGAGAAAATGTTGGATGAAAGCCATCTTGATGCCACGAAGCCCAAATCTATAGCTGATCGTGCAAAGCGGGTGAAATTCATCAAGAGAGGTACTCCCATCGGTCTGGGTGATTTGCAACTTCTTGACTGGCAGCTTGAGGAAGTGAACATATTTCCACTCTCACATGACGACCCAGAGGATGCACAGCCTTTGCCTGATGGACGAGTGGCTATTGCTTATGATGATGGGCAGGCTATTGAGATGTTCACTGTTGATGGGCCGCAGGAAACGGTGCTGAGGGGTGTGTGTGTATTGTCTGTATCCATCTTGTCTGACAGTCGCTACATTGTAGTAGAGAGGCTTGATAGCAAAATCACACTGTACACACAGGCATGGGAGAGGCTCAATGTTCAGTTCAACAGTGATGGATATTTGGGTGGCATGTGTGTAGACAGAGATGACAACATCTATGTCGGTCATAAAATTAATTATAAGATTCTTGTATTCCGACCAGAAGGTGGTGCACCAATTCGGGAGATTCTGTGCCCTGGCTCTTTTCAAGAGGAAATCTCTCACATGAATCACAGCAGAAGGCTGGTAGTGTGTGACGGGTTAAAGTCAGTCAGGGTCATTGATGACATGGATGAGAAAGGCACCATCCTTCATCACATCCAGGTGGATAGTTATACACACATTGCTGTCCTGAAGGATGATAGCATACTGATTGCTAGCAGAAAGAATGACCTGCTGAACATTGAGCTGTACACAAAGGATCTGAAGAGAATCAGAGCGGTCCTCAAGGACTTTCCACTGGCAAGGTACTTACAGAAATTGGTTGAGTTGCCCACAGGAGAGATTGCTGTAGTATCAGCAGACAAATTCATGGTCTTCAACAAAATCTAAACATCAAAAGAGAAACCCAGGCATACAGGACTGGTACTGAAAATGCATACATGTTCAATCCTATTTTATTTATATTCATTTAAGATTTTCTTGCATTATCAATAAACGCATAATTGAGTAATCCATCAATGTGGATTGAATAAATTATAATGTAAATGAAAGACGAAACCTGGGGGGTGTTTTACAAAGATTTTAAGTGGCACTTATTAAACTCTATTAAGTTGGACTTAACCATCATGGAAAGCCGTTTGTAGCCTTGGAATACAATATTTTCCAAAGCAAAAAAGCAAGAATTTTTGAATTTTCATAATTAGTACATCAAGAACATAAAATCCCCTTGATAATAGAACATAACATTGATTTGAATCAACATGTTATGCTTTTTGAAAGAAAGTTTACAATTTGTTTCAAAGAAACTTGTGGCTTTCCATAATTTCTAAGTCCAACTTGGAGTTAAAGTGATCCAGGTAAAGTGTCTAACTCCACGAAAAATACTTGGAGCTTCCTCGTTTCTCTTCTGCCTTGTTGTTTAGCTTATGGTAAGAGAAGAATAAAGTAGGGTTAGATTTTGTCAAATGTCCCTTCAGTATGAAGATAATTATCATTGAAAATCATTATTTCAAAAGAGTTGATCAACGCTTTTCAAAAAAAGTAGAATTGTTGTAGCTAAACACGTCCCAGAACAGTCTTTGGTCCGAGCCAGCTAGCACGCGTGGGAAACATTCAAGACGCTACTGAACGTTGGGTCCAAAGTGCGCAAATTCCACGAATTCTGTACAGTCTGTAAACATGCGGATATCGTCAACGGTTGATAACAAGTATAACTGCTACAAATCCATGACAGGCCATCAGTATTCGGTGATAAAATATGAACTCAATATTCGTTTTTTTCACTAGGTTAACAGTGTTCGTTTTCTTTCAAACTTTCACAAATCTTTCAATTGTATTTTACAATGATATTGATATAGGATTGAAGTCTCAAATGTCATTTTGTGCAATATCTGACACTTTACCTGAATCACTTTAAGTTCAACTTAGGAACTTTGTGAAACACCCCCCTGGGTGTAAGCAAGGCTTGTAATATATTGCTGGATCCTGGTTACATGGTTGAAGACCATAATGGAACAGGATTTCTTGTAGGAGAGCAGGGGCACACCATCCTATGCAACTATGTTAAGTAAGTCAAGTTAACCCCTTGACTACAGGAACTGGGTGGGTTGTGTACAAAGTCTATGGAGATTTCAGAATCTCACAGGGAACGGGTTAAGATATTTAATCCAGATCCATTTGTGTGATGCACTTGTTGAATTGGTGTCTTTCCTTTATCTCTGAATCAGCATGTTATAACTTATAAGGACCTACATGTACTTCATAGCTGACCCTGACCCCAAAATATAGAATACTGAGTCAAACCTGTCTTAGTGGTCACCTGTCTATATAAACAGCCAACCTGCCTATACAGTGGCCACTAAGCATATTCCCCTGCAGGGAAAAACAATGGAATAGAACCTGTCTATAGAAGTCACCTGTCTACCAGGCGCGCCGGAAGCAGTTTTGGATTGGGGGGGCAAAACCCTAAGGGGGCTCACGATTTATGTGTTTAGGGGCTCATGCCCATCCACACTCACAGAGTAGCCAACTTTGAGCCAGAGGTGACAGTGAGACATTGCGAGGATAAAGCGACCAAGCCCTCCGAGGGAGCGAAGTGAGCTGAGCGGGAGTCCCCCCTCCCACGGTAGGGAGCTTTTTGCATTTTTTGACTATAAATTGTGCAATCTGGTGCATAAAAACATCATCCAACAACATAGCTTACAACCAAAAATGAGTCCCGAGGGAGCGAAGCGACGAGGGCTGGAGCAGAGCCAGAGGGGGAGGGTTTGGGAGGGGGTATCCCCCTCCCACGGGGAAGATTTTGCATTTATATACTTAAAATGGTGCATTCTGGTGCATAAAAACATAAACCATATGCCACATTTGTATGATCCAACATCAAAGCTTACAGCCAAAAATGAGTCCCGAGGGAGCGGAAGCGACCGAGGGCTGGGTCAGAGCCAGAGGGGGAGGGTTTGGGAGGGGGTATCCCCCTCCCACGGGGAAGATTTTTGCATTTATATACTTGAAATGGTGCAATTTGGTCATAAAACATACACCATATGCCACATTATGTATGATCCAACAACATAGCTTACAGCCCAAAATGGAGTCACGAAGGAGCGAATGCGACCGAGGGCTGTGTCAGAGCCATAGGGGAGGGTTTGGGAGGGGAGGGTTTGGGAGGGGGTATCCCCTCCCACGGGGGAAGATTTTGCAATTATATACTTAAAATGGTGCATTCTGGTGCATAAAAACATAAACCATATGCCACATTTGTGATGATCCAACATCAAAGCTTACAGCCAAAAATGAGTCCCGAGGGGAGCGAAGCGAGGTGGGGGGGATGGCCTGTATTATCATCCCCCCAATATTTGGGAGGGTAAAAAAAAAAAAAAAAAGTATACTGGCGCATGTAATTGTGGAAGAGGCTACCATAAGCAAAACAAGAAGTGCGATCCGACCTTTGGTTTTCTGCAAACTTGATTTCATTAATTGTGTTTATCTATAACACGGTAACTCAGAAACAAGTTTATAAAACGTGAAATTGATGCCTTAGGTATGCTCCAGATTGCACAATTTCAAGCCCCAAAATGAAAAGCTTCCTACCGTGGGAGGGGGGACACCCCCCTCCCACACCCACCCCTCCCAGGCGCGGATCTACGGAGGGGGGGGGGAGGGTTTAGGGGGTTTACCCCCCCCCTTGGGCTGCCAAGTGAAAGTGTGATGTGCATAGAAAAAACCCATCATTGTGTCCAGACCCACACAGTATCCGTATCGTCATTGGGTCAACCCCCCCCCCCCATAGCAAAATAGCCCCCCAAAATCGCCTCGCCGCTACGCGGCTCGTGGACCGATGCTCCGCATCGTCATTGGGTCAAACCCCCCCTTAGCAAAATAGCCAAAAAAACTGATCAATATGATACATTTTTAGGACAATGTATTGTAAAATGGCTAGGGGCCCCGTTACTAGGTAATCTTTTATGTGGGTGGGTGGGGATGTTGTTTGTTGTTTTTTGTCTTTTTATACAGTGTATTATTAACCACGGTTGTACCCTTGCGATTAGGCAGCCATTACCATAATTACCCAATCTGCAGGATGTCTGCTTTGTAATCGTGTGTGAAATGGAATGGAATAGAAACAGAGGCAACTTAGATAATTGGATATTTAGCGGAATGTGTCTATTTTATCTGATACATTAATTCCGCTGCTCGCATTAATTCATAAATCATTCAAAAGATCATAATTTCAACCAACTATAAAGACTCGTTACCACTGGCATCACGTGGTCATGTTCATGGTACATTAATTTCCGCTGCTCGCATTAATTCATAAATCATTAAAAAAGATCATAATTCATCAAACCAACTAAAAAGACTCGTTACCATTATGGTATTATGATAATACAGGCATCGCTGTGGTCATTTTCATAATACGGAATAAAGTGTAATTTTGTATAATATAGTAAATTGGAAATCTTGTTGAAAGTTACAGTGATATATATTTTAAATGTAATATTTTGACGAAAACTTGTTGATTAGAAAAAAATATATATACCGCCGCTGTACCACTGCATGTACTGCTAGACAAGAAAACGCAGTTTGATACAGTAGGATATGGTAGGCTGCACACAGGCGCGCCGGAAGCAGTTTTGGATTGGGGGGGGGGGGGCAAAACCCTAAGGGGGCTCACGATTTATGTGTTTAGGGGCTCATGCCCATCCACACTCACAGAGTAGCCAACTTTGAGCCAGAGGTGACAGTGAGACATTGCGAGGATAAAGCGACCAAGCCCGAGGGAGCGAAGTGACTGAGCGGAGTCCCCCCTCCCACGGTAGGGAACTTTTGCATTTTTTGACTATAAATTGTGCAATCTGGTGCATAAAAACATCATCCAACAACATAGCTTACAACCAAAAATGAGTCCCGAGGGAGCGAAGCGACCGAGGGCTGGAGCAGAGCCAGAGGGGGAGGGTTTGGGAGGGGGTATCCCCCTCCCACGGGGAAGATTTTGCATTTATATACTTGAAATGGTGCATTCTGGTGCATAAAAACATAAACCATATGCCACATTATGTATGATCCAACAACATAGCTTACAGCCAAAAATGAGTCCCGAGGGAGCGATCGAGGGCTGGGTCAGAGCCAGAGGGGGAGGGTTTGGGAGGGGGTATCCCCCTCCCACGGGGGAAGATTTTGCATTTATATACTTAAAATGGTGCATTCTGGTGCATAAAAACATAAACCATATGCCACATTTGTATGATCCAACATCAAAGCTTACAGCCAAAAATGAGTCCCGAGGGAGCGAAGCGACCGAGGGCTGGGTCAGAGCCAGAGGGGGAGGGTTTGGGAGGGGGAGGGTTTGGGAGGGGGTATCCCCCTCCCACGGGGAAGATTTTGCATTTATATACTTGAAATGGTGCAATTTGGTGCATAAAAACATAAACCATATGCCACATTATGTATGATCCAACAACATAGCTTACAGCCAATAATGAGTCCCGAGGGAGCGAAGCGACCGAGGGCTGGGGCAGAGCCAGAGGGGGAGGGTTTGGGAGGGGGTTTCCCCCTTCCACGGGGAAGATTGTGCATTCATATACTTGAAATGGTGCACTTTGGTGCACGTCACATAAACAGCCAGAGCAATAACAGCCTACACAGGAACTACGTGGACCGGTACAGAAAAATCCACCCCAGACGTACCATACGCAAGTTACACAACAATCTGAGATCATTTGTTTGCGCGCGAAGCGCCCAGCGAAAACGTTAAATGGATGTATAACTTAGTTTTTAAACGTTAGAATTAACAAGTATTGGGTGATACATTTAATCTTTTCTTTTCCTTTTTCTTTCTTTCTTTCTTTTCTTTTTTTTTTTTTTTTTTTTGAGGGGGGGGGGGGCTTTTTGGGGGGGCAAAAACGCGTTTTGCCCCCCCACTTTTTGGATTGGGGGGGCGGCCGCCCCCCCTGCCCCCCCACTTCCGGCGCCTATGCTGTCTACAATGGCCACTATTCTTGTTTCCCTCAGGTGGTCGCTATACACAGGTTTTACTGTATTTACTCAAGATTTATTCGTGTGATAAACTTGTTAAATTGGTGGGTTTTTCAGTGTACTGTGAATCAATGTGTCATAAGGACCTACTTACAAGCAGGCAACAATAACATCCGGAGCAGTAATGTATGACTCTGCTAGTCAATTCATGAAGTATGCATCATTGCATTCGTATTGGTTTCTGAATAAAATACAATGAGATTAGCATTTGGCAGTGGCATCAAAAATCATGACAAATAATATATTCAATTGAATTTTGTGATCACATTAAATAATTGTACATAATGCATATTTTAAATTAAAGTGTGTGTTAAGCTGGGTTGACACTTGCACGAATTTCGTTCCCGCACTGGCACGCAATGCGTCGTGGCAAGGCATGCCATTTCATTGCTACGCAGCGGAGCGTGAAGCCGTTTTTGCAACCTGTTCGCGCACTGTTCACGCATAAGTTACGCACAGTTTATGCAATGTGTGGCCCAAAATGGGGCGCATTGGCACACATTGACACGAAATGGCACTACTAGTTTACGCATAGGTTAAGACTGTTCGCGCATTGTTCACGTCTACCGTACCGCATTGTCCTGCAGTGTCACGCACGACACGCACAGATTACGCTGTCTTTCCGCATGGCGTGTAGTGGATTCCCATACATCCGGAGCAGTAATGTATGACTCTGCTAGTCAATTCATGAAGTATGCATCATTGCATTCGTATTGGTTTCTGAATAAAATACAATGAGATTAGCATTTGGCAGTGGCATCAAAAATCATGACAAATAATAAATTCAATTGAATTTTGTGATCACATTAAATAATTGTACATAATGCATATTTTAAATTAAAGTGTGTGTTAAGCTGGGTTGACACTTGCACGAATTTCGTTCCCGCACTGGCACGCAATGCGCCGTGGCAAGGCATGCCATTTCATTGCTACGCAGCGGAGCGTGAAGCCGTTTTTGCAACCTGTTCGCGCACTTTTCACGCATAAGTTACGCACAGTTTATGCAATGTGTGGCCCAAAATGGGGCGCATTGGCACACATTGACACGAAATGGCACTACTAGTTTACGCATAGGTTAAGACTGTTCGCGCATTGTTCACGTCTACCGTACCGCATTGTCCTGCAGTGTCACGCACGACACGCACAGATTACGCTGTCTTTCCGCATGGCGTGTAGTGGATTCCCATGGCACGCATTGCGTGCCAAAATTTTGAACATTTCGAAATTCTCTCTACGACATGGCACGCACCCCCACACTGCCTCGCACACTTCACACACTCTTCACGCCCCGTTCACGAAGACTTTACTCATTGGCACGACGCAGTGCGTGCCAGTCATCGATATATACCACTGGATACAGCGTGCTGTACACTGCCGCATTCACGGCGCTGAAGCCGCCGCACAAAACTGGAAGTAGTTAAAATTGCACCCATCCATTGCGCATGTCGATATACACGTGTATAGGAAATGAATGTAAATAGTGCGAGAATATTAAAATGTTTATGTTCATACTCAAAACATTATTGTCAATTTAATTTGTAATTATCAAGGATGCCATTTTAAATATGATTGCATGAATATCACTTTGAATATCAGGCTCATTCTGAGTAATTTTACACACAAATCTATGCCCAGTGCCAGTTTGCTTGTTATTTTGTTATCTTTTTCTATATTCCTACCCCCTTTTGTGTGTGTGTTTGTGGGGGGGGGGGGGGGGGGGGGGGGAGGTATTGGGACAAAATTATTACAATTAATCAGGGGATTCATATTTTTATTGCGGGGGCTCCCTTTCTAATTTTATGGTAGTTTTCGGGGGCTATATACCTTTCCAACTTTTGGGGCTACTTTTATCATTTCTTGTTTTTCGGATTTTAGGGTCTACTATTTAGCTATAATAATGTAAGTGATCATCTGATTGGCATTTGATCACGATCCAAACAGAAAACAAAAAACAATTTCGCCCCGCCTCCCCCATATATTTCCCCCCCTGTAATTAATGTAATAATAATGTTTTTTCATATAGAAGGGAAGTAAATACTTGTATGGTTGCTGTTGGCCCTCAATAATTGACAAGTAAAACTGAACATTGGGAAATCTGTGCTTATATTTTGCATACTAATTATTATTCTAAAATCGCAATCAATCACCTTTATATATCTTCACATTCCTCATATCCTCCATTTTTATTCTCAGTATATCTATTTCACTCCTTTGACTTGGCAAAGCTGACTTAATTACCAAAGCACACAAATTCAGATGACACACACACACGCGAGCACTGACAAGCAAACAAATACACACATAATGCAGCATAAACAAACATATAGGTCCCATTGCAGAAAGAGATACAGTTATACATTCAATTGCAAGTCAAGATTGAATGTCTTTCTGCAATGGGGTCCTACATGGTCATACAAATAAAGAGGCAATTGGGAATGTCATAAAATATAATTACAACCGTTGTTGTTTTCTATTTCAGAGTCAATATGCGCATGTTCATTTCATATATAATAATATATAGCATTTATATAGCACCATGTACGTATCTAGGTGCCCTATTCAAAGCACATAATTCCCCTTGGTCGTCATATACTGTTCAAACCCGCACAATTATCTTGTGCACTATCTCAACTCCCAGGGGAGCATACTAGCCAAAACTGCCTGATGATGTAGAGCACTACAGGCTAATTTAACACCCGACCAAGGAGAAATTTATAAATGAAAAAGACAAAAGAAAATGGGATCCCAAGTTTCAACCGGGATTCGAACCCGAGAACTCGAGATTGCTAGACAGGCACTCTTACCGACTGAGATATAGAAAACCGTAGTTTGGTGTTCGTCCCTGAAAGCCGTTAGTTTTCATTGCTCGTATGGTCAGAACCTATTATAAACCTGACATAATCCCAAAGTATAGAAATCAACTTATAGGGAAATATGCGAGGGAACACCCCCCCCCCCTTTGAGTCAAATGGCGAATAATCCTGGAATAATCCTGGTCTCAGTCTTGAAATTTGTAAAGGTACTCGGCCTCGGCTTCGAAGATGTTCTATGAACACACCCGAAGATCAACGGATGCGAGATCAATTTATGGTTCTGGCTTGAAGTCGAATCCCGCTGCTGCTGTATACAGCCGAGAATGCAGTTGATGGCCAGTGAGAAGTGGGCATCTGATCAGGAATCTAATTTAGAGAAAGAGAAAAAGAAAGAGGAAAAAAAAGAGAAAAAAGTCTTTAGTTTTATAAATATGCAAGGCAATGGGTATTAAACTGAGCACTTTATATCTAAATTCTGGTTTTAAATTTTAGATCAAATAAATAAATTTACCAAACTATATATACAAACTCTTAAATTTTCATTGGACCACAGTGTCTATTGAAAACTATGCTACGACTATTGTCCATGGATTATACTTTCTTTTGACAATATACATAATTCACATTCATAAATGATATAATTTCAATCGTGTGTTCTGGAATTTTACTTGTCCCAAGTTAAAGGCTTTATTGTTTGGTCACTAGCCCCACTTTGGCCATTCAATTACATGATTTTCTAAAGCATGATTACATACAATTAAAAGTAATGATAACACCGTGATGAAGCCAGTTTACCCGTTTTGAATATGCGTGACCGAATTTAGATCTGCTAACCATACACAACTATTACTTTGCGTTAAGATAACATAATTGATCGTGAGATATGATAAAGGAAGATAGGAGAGTTCAAATCATATTAAAAACCCACATTTAGAAATGTATACCACAAATGTGCACAAATTATGCGCGATTCGCCTCTAAAAGACTCTTTTCGGGCCCTTTCGAAAGTTTCAGGCAGAACTGCACAAAACCCGACACAGTTTATAGTATGTGGGGCACATATAACACGAAAGAAAACAAGTGAATAAATTGCGCAAATGATGCATTTTCTCAGACCTAATACATTTACTCACCACTAACGAGCTCTTCTATGATAATGAAATTTCCTTTTCATTCCATCAAGTGGAACTCAAGATGCCACAATAATGTGGTTTTCCGTCGTTGAAAATGGTCAATATAACACACAAGTGAATGGAGCATTTCTGTTCTTGGGTGCAATTTTGGATATTGCTGACACTGTCGCTGGCTTCATGATGAGGGCGCTGTTGCTATATCCAGTGGTATATATCGATGGTGCCAGTGCGGGAACGAAATTCGTGCAAGTGTCAACCCAGCTTTAAAGGGACTTAGTAACATTGTCCAAATCCTCAAAATAAAATTTTAATTCTAGCGGTTCCCTTATACCTTGTTGTATTCGTATTAACAATAAAATCACGGGACAGGCTTCGGTTTTTCAAATTTCCCTTTCGTTACAAAGATATGTATGATTGATGTATTCAGATAAGAAAAACTCCGGGCGAGTTTTTCTTCCGTGTACAAAGTGAGTGCAGTGAGTTACTGAATATCTCTTTGCATTTTCACTCATTACTTGGCCATACAATGGGTGATTTCAAGTATGGTGTTGGGGTTAGTGTTAGTGTTGAGGGTGAAAAACTGCCTCTAATCTGAGCTAAACACCAGCTTCCAGATTAAGCATCTAAGGTCACGAACTTTTTAATCGTGATGACCTTGAGTAGTAATCGATCAGTATCGCTAGTGTTTGTCAACACCAGAGACAAAATCACGCGAACGCCCTTAAAATGGTAACGAAAACGCTTACATGGTTACGAATTAGAGAGCAAGCCGTAATGAAGATTTACCACATACATGTATTGAATACTATAATTTAAAAAAAACATTCAAACCATTCACTTGGTCGATACGATTTTAGTGAATATTCCCTATTTTTAGTGAAATTTGTAACTAAACTCGCAAGAAATGTGCGTGACTCTCTTCTAAAAATTGAATGCCCGTCGCGCGCTGAGACATATGGCTAGCGTTAACGGTTTGCATAGCCGAAGATGTAGGCATAAATCCCGGTGACAGCACGGTAGCAAGTTCTGAGTAAATACCAATAGTATGTAACATGATATACTTTATTAAAATCGGTCACGTGATCACTAGGTGCTTGGTGGCCGAGTGGGTTAAGACCTGTCGCACGTGTATCACTTAACCAGATAAATCATAGAAGTGGGTTCGAGTCCCCGGTGTGGTTATTTTTTTTATTATTATTTTTTTTTTAGCCATTATTCACAACAAATTTACTACAGTTTTTAACTCAATTATAAGTTCACTGTAATAAAATGTCAAAGATGTACAGACAATTCCCAGTGCTTAGTGACTTTTTTCGGGGGAGGGGGGGGGGGGGGGGGGGTGGCGGGTGTATAATTAGACAAGAAATACATAAAATAATTAATGTTAACAACAATATAAACATAAGGAAGAACCTGGCTATTCAAATTTTGCTTTGTTGTATTATTATTCCAAATGGTCTAAAGAATTTATGTAGTGAAAACTAATGTTTGATTATAAAATAATGAAAATATGAATTGTATGACCTTATTTCTTTAAATTACTATAGATATTCAAATCAATACATTAATTAAAAAAATAAGATTTGCATTGCGTTTCATAATCTTCACTTAAGTAAAACTTCAAAAATTATCTAGGTTGACACCCTTTTTACATGCTCAGACAAACAAAAACACCACCATTTCAGTTCAGAATTGTGATTTTAATGCCCACCTAGCAACAGTAACACTAACACCAGCTCGATCTGTACTTGAAATGACTTTCATTTCGATCCCTATGGAAGTTGTTATCTCTATGGAGTTTTGCGTATACATGCTCAACACTAACACTATCGGGCAGATTAGCAGACGACGCTAAACACCAGCAACCACGTGCCACTGCCGGAAATACGAGGTCAAACCTCTAACACCAACTCATTTCAAGTACGGTGTTAAGGCTGCAGTTAGTGTTTAATAAACACTAACACTAGCTCAACACCATCTCTGATAGTATATTGCCATATCAATAAACACCGCCAGTCGGAAACGGAAGTTTGTACAACGGTGAAATCAGAGGTCATCACGTTAACACCATCCTAACACTAAGTCATTTCAAGTATGGTGTTTAAGCCCGATTTAGTGTTTAATAAACACTAACACCAGATTTAAACACCATACTTGAAATCACCCAATGTCCATTTGACTTGAAATGTTCACACAATACCCTGTGGACATATGAGATAACAACAATATACATTGCATCAACCATTCATCACTTTTTGCACATGTCAACAAAGTTACTAGATCCCTTTAAGGCTTTGGGTGGAATTCACAAAGGAGGTTTATGTAAAGCATGGTTTAACCCTAATCAGGCCGGGTTATTTTTGCTATGCTTTGGGGGGGGGGGGGGGGGGGGGGTGGTGAATTCACATAATTTCCATTACTATCTAATAAAACAAGAAAATATCAATATGTATCATTATTTCCCCACATATTTTCTCCAAGTGTAAAACATATATTTGCATATTGTATACCTTATTGTTTGATGGTATTTAAGCAAGACTTTCTAGTAGCAAAATTAAATTTCTGGTGGCCATTGGGACTTGGACCACTGCTTAAAGGGATGCCTGTTAAGTGTCTAACTCCACGAAAATTACTTGGAGCTTCCTCGTTTGTCTTCTACCGTGTTGTTTTGCTTATGGTAAGAGGAGAATAAAATAGGGTTGCCCCTTTAGAATGACAAATTCAGCTCAAGAGCGTTAATGAACGGTCATAAACCTCATACATGTCATACAGTAATTTGTTGTAAAAGCTGACACAAATTTTCGCTTTTTTAACCAGGAAAGCAGTGTTCTTTTTCAATGAAACATCCACACATTATTCGGACATATCTTACAATGATTTTGGTACAGGATTGAAGTCTCAAATGTCATTTTGGGCAATATCTGACACTTTACAGGTGCATCTTTAAGATAATCAATGTGGTAGGTTCTGATGTTACCTGCTTGATAGAGCCACCATGGCCACCATGAACCAATAACAAGTTATTGTCTAGCCCTGCTATATCCCTATGCCTTGTAAACTAGTTTGGAAACATACCAATATGAATTAAATTATACATCTTCAACCCATTCAGGACTGGACTCGAATGTATAAAGCCCGGCGCAGACAGAGCCGACTCGACCCGATCCGACTGGTTTCAATCAGGCTAGAGGTGGGCCCGGTCGGTCTGATCCGTTTCATCGTGTTGAATTGGCCCCAAATAGCATCCGACTGTCTTTCGACTGGCAAAATGTGTGTCGCAAGGCACTGAAAACTGAGCCGATCCGAATGAAAACCAGTCGAATCGGGTCGAGTCGGCTCTGTCTGCAGAGGGCTTTAGGGCTAGGGTCTATGGATAATACTGTATAAGCAAAATCAGTCTGTCCTGAGCGGGTTAAATCTATAAAAAATTAAATTGCATGATCATTTTTTGAAAGATTGTTATCCTACACATTGAATGACGAAACGATGATACAGTTTAGTCTATAGTGAAAATACTATTGTATACATTTAGATGAATAAAATGATTAGATGACAAACATTTCTGTGTGCGTAAGAGGTTCATCATTTGTGTGGTATGTGTGTGTTTTCTTTGAGAGTGTGTGTGAGTGTGTGCGTGCCTGCGTGCCTGCGTGCGTGCATGCATGCATGCTTGTTTGAATAAAATCATTAGATGACAAAAATGTCTGTGTGTGTGGTGGGTTCATCGTGTGTGTATTCTTTGTTTGTGTATGTGTTTATGTTTATATATTATGTAAAATATATATATAATGTATGTGTGTGTGTTTGTGCCTGTTTGTGTGCATGTGTGTGTGCGTGTGTGCCTGCGTGTGTGCTTGCGTGCGTGAGTGTGTGCTTGGGTGCGTGCGTGTGTGCGTGCATGCGTGGATGCTTGTGTGCTTGTGTGTGTGAGTTGAAATGTGCTTGCATGCATGTGTTTGTATTTTAAAAGTAAATTTGCAAGAAAATTATCATATTTAGTAAAATGATCAAATGATCTAAAATAATAAATTTGTGTCTTATTTGGCAGGTACCAGTCTAAATACCATAAAGAATAAGGACAGTAAAGTCACGTAACGGCCATGTGATGATGAAGATGATGACGATGATAATGATGATGAAGAAGATGCTGATTATGATGATGATTATATTGATGAGGCTGATGAATAATGCAATGATGATGACTGACCACCCCTTGGAAGTTGACAGCTGGATGGCTGACAGGAACTTCACCTGACGGAACTTGCTCTCGAGAAGCCTGTTCAACATCTTGGTCTGGTAAGGAAAACAAATCAAACATGAAAAACAAGAACTGAAGGAGTAGGAATGCAGATGAAGCTAAAGAAATGATGCTAGGGAATGTTACATTAAATTGATGGTGGTGATGGTTATGTGATGGTAATGATAGCGATGATTATGATGATGATGATGATGTTTAAGAGGTTGATGAAGATGAATGTGCTGCTGCTATAGCTGCTGCTGATGCTGCTGCTGCTGCTGCTGCTGCTGCTGCTGCTGCTGCTGCTGCTGATGATGATGATGATGAGGTTGATGATGATGACTGACCACCCCTTGACCTTGTCTTAGAAAAGGACAGCTGGACGACTGGCAGGAATTCCACCTGACGGAACCATGGCCTCCAGAAGCCTGTTCAGCATCTTGGTCTAGTTGGAAAACAAATCGAAAATGAAATACAAGAAATGAAGGAGTAGGAATGCAGATGAAACGAGAGGAAAATAGATGATGGTTATGATAATATTGATGATGATGATGATGATGATGATGATTATGATTATGATTACATTTATGAGGCTGATGAATAATGACAATGATGATGACTAACCTTTCCTTGACCCGTCTTGGAAGTGGACAGCAGGACGGCTGACAGGAACTCAACATGACCAAGATGTTGAACAGAACTTGCCCTCCAGAACTTGCCCTCCAGAAGCTTGTTCAACATCTTGGTCTGGTTGGAAAACACATCAAACATGTAATACAAGAAATGGAGATGAAACTAAAAGGCAGAGGAAAAGAAATAGTAATAATTATCATGATATTGATGATGATGATGATGATGATGATGATGATGATGATGATGACGATGATGATGATGATGATGATGAATAATGACGATGACGATGACAGACCACCCCTTGACCAGTGATTGAAGTGGACAGCTGGACGGCGGAGAGGAACTCAACCTGACGGAACTTGCCCTCCAAAAGCCTGTTCAACATCTTGGTCTGGTTGGAAAACAAATAAAAAGTGAAATACAAGAAATGAAGGAGTAGGAATGCAGATGAAACTAAAAGGCAGAGGAAAAGAGGAGATGATTATGTGATGGTAATTATGATGATAGCGATGACGATGATGATGGCGATGATGGCGACAACGACGACGATGACGATGACGATGACTGACCACCCCTTGACCGGCGATGGAAGAGTAAACTGGACGGCTGACAGGAACTCCACCTGACGGAACTTAATTGCCCCCCATAAGCCTGTTCAACATCTTTGTCTGGTAGGAAATCAAATTGAAAATGAAATACAAGAAATTAATGAGTAGGAATGGAATTGAAACTAAAAGAAATGATGCTACTGAATGTAACATTAAATTTATGGTGGTGATGGCGATGTAATGGTAAAGATGATGATAGTGATGGTGATGATGATGATGATAGTGATGGTGATGATGAAGAAGATGATTGTGCTGATGTTGATGAAGATGATGATGATGAACACAAAATTCCCACCAATGTTTGTGTGTCTACCTCTATTCCTTTCAATTCACATTTTCCCTCTATTTGTTCATTTTTGTCTCACTTTAGGTCCTCAGTAAACATTTTTTTTTTCTCACAAACTTCCAATCAGATCTGGTTACAACAAACAAATCAATCATACACTTTTTAGCCACATATTATCTTTCCAACTATACCTATATGTTCTCTTTTTTTTCTTCAGTAGTCTAAAAATAAAGAGAAATTGTGTCAAAGTTCAAATAAGATTTATTTCCCAGAGTGCAACAGAGCATAAGATATGCTATTCATGAAATACGTATTTACTCCCGTTGCCTCCAGGGCTGCACACAAGCTGTGCATAGTGCGTTGAATTACATGTAATGCAGCTTGGCTGCTCTGTTGTATAATACTAACAATATTCTACCACCTCTGCATTGGTGTGCATAGTTGCATTACCGAACAATTCACACCCTTTTGGACTTTTTCACATTTGTTAGATCATTTTAAAAGTAGTAACATAATTACTTCAACATTGGAGACTTTCACAAACGACTTTTATCAATTGTTGACAAGTAGGAGGTGATTTTCAAGTAGTAGAAAGACTGCCAACAGTTTGAGCCCTACACGGAAGTTATCTTTGTGCTTCAACAAGCTTGGAATAGGTGAGTTTTCTTTACTTGAGTGAACATGTTAGAATTAGGAACTACATTGCAAATTTCTAAAAACAGGCTAGTTATACTATTTCTGTTTAGAAATGCATGCCATGGGCTGCAGTAATCTTGGGCAACATATCAATAGAATACACTTTTAATTCTATAAAGAAGTGCACAAACTAATATAATCAATTATGACAATTTGTCCGGTAGTTTAGCATTAGGTGGCGCTGAAATGGGCTAAAAGTTTGATTTTCACAGAGAATCCTTATATGATAAGAGTTTTTTTGAATGCATTTACAAGAATATCTTACTCCAAAATCCCCAATGGGAACATCACCCCCCTCCCCCAATGTGCTAAAATACTGCCTGTATGACAAAATAGCATGTGGCATCACTGCAGGCGAAAATTTGCTGTTACCTTTTAAAGGGAAACAAAATGCTGGAATTGTTGCTTACTGTTACTGGTCAGTGCATACAAGTCCTCTCATTTCTGGTTGTATATTTTTCCTCTATAATGGAAATAATCAATGTTTTTGAAACCACTATCATCTGTATTGACTGACCACTAGAGGCTGCCATGTTTTCCAATGCTACTACATGGAACGTAACTGAGAGCATATGTGACCTTACACCACAAAACGACCAATAAATGGGGGAAAATTATTATGCTGATTTTCACATGACAATAAAGTAGAAGTCATTACCTTTAAAATGGTATATAATTTGTCAAATTTGGACTTAGAAACCATCTCAAAATGAGTGCCAAACATTTGGAACATGGCTGAAACAGTTTATGGAGAAAACGGCCGCTTTACAGATCGGTGTCTATTTAAAGTCATACCTGTAAAGTGTCCAAATCCACAAAAATTACTTGGAGCTTCCTCGTTTCTCTTCTACCGTGTTGTTTAGCTTATGGTAAGAGAAGAAAAAAATATGGTTGGATTTTTTCAAATGTCCCTTTAGTATGAAGATAATTATCATTGAAAATCATTATTTGAAAAGCGTTGATCAACGCTTTTGATAAAAAGTACAATTACCTCAGCAGAACACGTCCGGCCAGCGCGCGTGGGAAACCTTCCCGACCAGACATGTTTAGCCGAAGTGCGCGCAAATTCCATGAATTCCGTACCGTATGTATACAACGGTGTGCGGATATCGTCAAGATCAAACGGATGAATATTACTGCGACAAATCCACGGCAGGCCATCAGTATTCGGTGATAAAATATGAACTCAATATTCGGTTTTTTCACTAGGTAAACAGTGTTTGTTTTCTTTCAAACTTTCACAAATCTTTCAATTGTATTTTACAATGATATTGATGTAGGATTGAAGTCTCAAATGTCATTTTTTGCAATATCTGACACTTTACAGGTATCACTTTAAGCGCTGTAATATGATCATTTTTATTTGAAGAAAAACCATACTTACACATATTATGCTTCACAGAAGGTAGATTAAAATACCCTCATTCAGGAAATATCAAAATCCTGAATCTCATATTTTAAACAGAATTTGACTATTTCAGCTAATAACAGACAAACTACAGTACCATGGCGACATAACGGTCGTTTTGTGGTGTGAGGTCACATATGAGCATCTACTAACAAAAGTTTGTTATGTAACCACTGTTGTTGAATCTGCTGCTATGTCAGTGTGTATGTTACCCGCCTTTTGTACTATACTCCACAAAAAAACTGGACACTTGTATAAGTTGAAATATTTCATATTAATGTACGATAAAGTGTACATTATCATATATCAAATTAAAGGGAATTTAGTCCTCTACATGCAGGGTATAACTTAAAGGTGTAATCGTTCATGCATGAAATGCTATGGTCAATTAACACTAGCAAGGTCTGTTTTCAAAAATAGCAAAACAATGGAGGACCACACCATTCGACTGAAATGATAGCAAGCGTTTCACTTAAAACAAGATGAGCGGGGCAAGTAAATTATGACATTATTCAACTTTATTGTTATGAACAAACTCTGGAAATACAAATTTGTCAATAAAACAGGGCCAGGTTATGAGAGCATTATCATACTGGTCTGTATTACAGGCATGAAGCTTGTCTATTTCATGTGTCCCCTGCAATTTTAACCATAATTACCTAGAGAAATGTCATGTTAAAGACTGCCCAAATGTTTGACCAAGGGTGACTTCAGGTTTTGAAGATCTTTGGACTACGGTATAATTCTTGAGAAGAATTTATACCATTTTCAAGCTGAAATAAGGGCACAAACTGTAGTTTTGACTAATAAAGCTTTGCCATGGAATTCCCCATTGTGTTACTTTTGGATGAAAATAACACCTATAACCAGATAACGTTCACAATTTGTCTTCATTTATACTCTTTATTGAGATAGAAAAGGTCACATTTGTAATGAAAAATTATGCCATCTCATGAATATAGCGTTTTAGATTATGCTTATCAACATTTATATGGTTGAGTGGATGTTCCAGTTTTGCTATTTTTGAAAACAGACCTTGGTGTGGTTAATTGACCGTGACAAGTCATGCATGAATGATTTCATCTGGATTTCATGCGAATATTGAAGAGGGTAATTTTATCTTTAATTTGATATACAATATCATATATTTTATCGTTAATGAATACGAAATATTTGGTCTCATACAAGTGTCCAGTTTCTTTTTTTGGGGAGTATATATGTGCAAATCAAATGACCTATCATGAGGTATTGTTGGAAAATATGGCAGCCTCCAGTGTTCAGTGGAAACAGATAAAAGTGGTTTTAAAAAAAACATTGATTATTTCCATTACCAAAGAGGAAATATACTACTAGAAGAGATGAGAATTATGCACTTGGGCCATTCTTGGTCACGTGTGTGACCCAAAACATGACAAATTTTGAAATGGGATGCTTATATTTCAGTAAGTATGAGACTATAATGATTTTTACTTCATATGTGACTTGAATATGTTGTAGTCTTTCAAACTTAACACAAAAGATTTTATAAGGATTACGTAACTCAATGTCAGAGGTCAAATGGCATGGGTCACGTGTGTGACTTCGCACGGAGCGCTAAATTTCATTTGGAAAATTCTTTAAAATATGAATAGCTATAATGTTCATCTTATTACCAGAGAAGTACTATACATTTGTAAGTACAACAATAGCAATGAATGAGAATTATATCAAACCGTTGTTTTTTATAGTACTTAATTATGTGGCAACGTCTGGTCACGTGTGTGACATTTTGGCGTGGTCACGTGTGTGACATGTACAATATGAATGGAAAAATGGGAATTTTATAATATCGGGTTTAGAAAAGAATGAAAGGTTGAATTTTTACAAAGTTGGTATCAACCTGTACAGGAAAGTGAGAAGAATGAGCTTGCTACATACCTTTTGATATCTTGATTATTTTCTGAATTATGATTATTAGAAAAATATTGAAATATGTAAATTTATGCAAATGAGTAAAAAAGTTTCATTTTAAACTTCAAATCGTGTATTTCATGAAACTTTACACATGGATCATTCCAAAAATAGAACAAAACTACAGAAAAATAAAACTTCAATTTTTCAGAAAAAGTTTCACTTTTTAAAGAATGGCCCACTTGTCAGTAACAGTATACAAAAATGCCAGAGTTCGGCTTTCCTTTAAGTTTAACTTCCGTCTGTAATGATGTCATTTGGCTAAGCCCCAGCAGTCATGGCTTATTAAGTCACAGAAGGCTTTCAAACTGATGAATATGAGTCTGTGTTTTATTCCTACCTTTTTTGTAGTCATAATTTAATACAAACTCACACTGGAATATTGACCAACTATGAAAAAGGATATTTGAATCAATGTTAATGTATTTGCTATGCAGGGCCACTTTATTACATTTTCATTATATAGATCTATCAAGCACTGATACTCATGACCACTTCCTACGCTCTTTATATTATTTCATATACAGAGCCATGGCGAGTGCGGATGCTGTAGTTACTCAAAGTTTGGAATGCTGCTTGTGCTTCGACTATTTCAGTAAACCTAAATTCCTTAGTTGTGGGCACACTTTTTGTAAGGTATGTTTGGACCATCTCTACGAATGTCATCCCCAACAAAACAAGATCTCTTGTCCGATTTGTCGTCAGATTACCAAAATCAACAATGGAGACACCTCTAAACTGCAAACTAACATTTTAATTAATTCTATGGTTGAGGACGTGAAATCCGCCAAAAGAAGCTGCACACTCTGTGACCCTGAAGATAAATCTGCTGCGATACAATACTGCGCTCAGTGTGACGAGTACATGTGTGACCCCTGCGCAGTGGCTCATGGGAAATTCAAGAAGACCACTAAACATGAAGTGGTCAGCATGGATGACGTCAATAAGGGAAAGGTCAAAGTGAAGCGTTTCTGTACCAAGCATCCAGAAGAAGAGAAGCTGTATGTCTGTACATCATGTAGGGTGTCCATCTGCTTCAGATGTCGCATGCTCGACCACAGCAAACTGGATCACGAGATCAAAGAGGTGTCTGACTACAAGAAGACAATTCAGAAGCAAATCAAATCCCTTCAGACAAAAGCTACAACTAGAATTGCGACGATTAAGGCACATGCAGATCTAGTAAAGGAACAGGAAGCAGTTGTTGAAGTGGAACTTGATCAGAGGATAGCTGAGATCAACAAATCGTATGAAGAAGCAGTGAATCACCTCACCAGGCAACGCAATGATCTCATCGACCGATGCAAACAAGAAAAGGATACTCACATCTCACAACTTGAGAAGATCAAGGAATCCGATGACATAGAGATGTGTTGCATTCGAAGTGCATCTGAGCTAGTTGGCAATGGTATCAAGGCACTGCTAGAGGGGCAGACACTGGCTGTGCACAACACGATTTGTTGTGATTTGGAGAAAATGTTGGATGAAAGTCATCCTGATGCCACAAAGCCCAAATCCATAGCTGATCGTGCAAAGCGGGTAAAATTCATCAAAAGCGGTACTCCCAACGGTCTGGGTGAATTGCAACTACATGTACCTGACTGGCAGCTTGAGAAGGTGAACACATTTCCACTCTCACATGATAACCCACAGGATGCACAGCCTTTGCCTGATGGACGGGTGGCTATTGGTTATGGTGGTGGGCAGGCTATTGAGATGTTCACTGTTGATGGGCCGCAGGAAACAGTGTTGAGGGGTGTGGAGGTAGTCTGTGTATCTGTCTTGTCTGACAGTCGCTACATTGTAGTAGATAGTAATACAAAAATCACACTGTACACACAAGCATGGGAGAAGCTCAATGTTCAGTTCAATAATAATGGACATTCGGGCAGCATGTGTGTAGACAGAGATGACAACATCTACATGTATGGTGGTTTTTTATACAAAAAGATTCTTGTATTCCGACCAGAAGGTGGTGCGCCGTTTCGGGAGATTCTGTGCCCTGGCTCTAATGCATGGGAAATCTGTCACATGAATCACAGCAGAAGGCTGGTAGTGTATGGTGGGCCAAAGTCAGTCAGGGTCATTGATGTGGATGAGAAAGGCACCGCCCTTCATTACATCCAGGTGGACAGTAATTATACGCGCATTGCTGTCCTGGAGGATGATACCATACTGATTGCATGCAGGAAGGATGATCTCCTGAACATTGCGCTCTACACAAAGGAACTGAAGAGAATCAGAGCGGTCCTCAAGGACTTTCCAATGGCAGATAACTTTAAGAAATTGGTTGAGTTGCCCACAGGAGAGATTGCTGTAGTATCAGCAGACAAATTCATGGTCTTCAACAAAATCTAAACATCAAAAGAGAAACCCATACAGGACTGGTACTGAAAATGCATACATGTTCAATCCTATTCTATTTAAATTAATTTAAGATTTTCTTGCATTTTCAATAAACGCAATAATCCATCAATGTGGATTGAATAAATTATAATGTAAATGAAAGACGAAACCAGGGGGGTGTTTTACAAAGATTTTAAGTTGAACTTAAATCTAAGTTGGACTTAACCATCATGGAGAGCCATTTGTAGCCTTGGAATACAATATTTTCCAAAGCAAAAAAGCAAGAATTTTTGAATTTTCATAATTAGTACATCAAGAACATGAAATCCCCTTGATAATAGAACATAACATTGATTTGAATCAACATGTTATGCTTTTTGAAAGAAAGTTTACAATTTGTTTCAAAGAAACTTGTGGCTTTCCATAATTTCTAAGTCCAACTTGGAGTTAAGTTCAACTTAGGAACTTTGTGAAACACCCCCCTGGGTGTAAGCAAGGCTTGTAATATATTGCTGGTTCCTGGTTACATGGTTGAAGACCATAATGGAACAGGATTTCTTGTAGGAGAGCAGGGGCACACCATCCTATGCAACTATGTTAAGTAAGTCAAGTTAACCCCTTGACTACAGGAACTGGGTGGGTTGTGTACAAAGTCTATGGAGATTTCAGAATCTCGAAGGGAATGGGTTAATAAGTTATTTAATCCAGATTCATTTGTGTGATGCACTTGTTGAATTGGTGTCTTTCCTTTGCATGTTATAACTTATAAGTACCTACAGTACTTGATAGCTGAACCCAAAACATATAATACTGAGTCAAACCTCTCTTAGTGGTCACCTGTCTATATAAACAGCCAACCTGCCTATACAGTGGCCACTAAGCATATTCCCCTGCAGGGAAAAACAATGTCATAGACCCTGTCTATAGAGGTCACCTGTCTACAATGGCCACTATTCATGTTTCCCTCAGGTGGTCGCTATACACAGGTTTGACTGTTTTTACTCAAGATTTATTTGTGTGATAAATTTGTTAAATTAGTGGGTCTTTTAGTGTACTGTTCATTAATGTGTCATTAAAGGGACTTAGTAACATTGTCCAAATCCTCAAAACTTACTTGGAATTCTAGTGGTTCTCTCATACATTTTCATGTTCATATTAACAATAAAAGCACGGGACAGGTCTCGGTTTTTCAAATTTCAATTTCATTCAAAAGATATTTACGATTGAAGTGTTCAGATATGAAATTTTCTACGGAATAATTTAAGCCGTGTACAAAGTAAGTGCTATGAGTAAGTGAATATCACTTTGCATTTTTGCTCATATCTCAGCCAAAAAACATCCAATTAACGTGAAATTTTCACACATTACTTTGTTGACATATCAGATCACACCAATGCACATTTTATTAATCACCCATCACTTTTTTCACTTGTCAACAAAGTTACTAGATCCCTTTAAGGATCTACTTAAAAGCAGACAATAATAACATCCAGAGCAGTAATGTCTGACTCTGCTAGTCAATTGATGAAGTTTGTAATTATTGCATAAATTGTATTGGTTACTGAATAAAATACAATGAGATTAGCATTTGGCAGTGGCATCAGAAATCATGACAAATTTGTGATCACATTATATAATTGTACATAATGCATATTTTAAATTTAAGTGTGTGATAAGGAAACAAACTTATTTGGTGGTATTCACAAAGGAGGTTTGTGTAAAGCATGGTATAACCCTAATCAGGCCAGGTTATTTTTGCTATGCTCTGGCCGGGGGGGGTGGATTCCACCGCTCCTCAGATCTCGGCCGTCACAAAATTTGGCACGCAGATAGCTTGCAACATAATCTACAAGATTGCATTGTTATTATTTTGAAAATAATTAATTATGCAAATTTATGCAGAAATCCCCTAAATATTGCTCAGAATGCTAATTTTGTGCATTAATATTCTTTATGACTTAATTAACAGGTTTTGAGCATTAAAAATTGCGACAGCCAAAATTATCCTCATGTATTTCTTTGTTTTTGGAATTTCTTATGTATTTCTTTGTTTTTTTTACTTATGTTTTTTCAATGGAATAAATTATTGACCATTATCCAACCATTTTTAGCCCAAAATTAAATGACTGCAGTGATTAGAAAGAAAAATAATGAAGGTTTTGTGTATTCTAGGAAAAAAAATAGGATTTGTACACAAATCACAAAATTTAGCGATTTTCGGGCCGACGTTCACTTACAAAAGGTCACGTGACTTTAGAATGGTGTACCTGCGCGCGTTGTGGAATTATCACGCGAAAAGTCAAGGGGTTGGATTCCCCCCCCCCCCCCCCCCCCCCAGGCCTGGTTAGGGTTTAACCATGTTCTACATCTATGGAGTGCCATTTGTAAACTGATGGAGAAAGAATGTAAATTCCTTACTTGTTAACAATGTCGATGCTACACATTTACTAAAGGCACCAATTAAATGTTTGTCATCTCAGATGGTGAAATTTGCTGCTTAGCAAGCACTAACAGTCATATCAGTAGAAATTATAAATTGTTTTACTTGTCTACGAGCAGCACTCCATAGAAGTAGACCATGGTTTAAACCATGGTTTACACAAACCTCCTTTGTGAATCCGGGCCATTGTGTTATTCATCATCATGTAAACCAAAGAGATCTTTCATGTTTTAGCTCAAAATAATATGGCAAAAGATCTTTTTCTTATGCTGCTTATTCACTATGGAACAATCGTCCACTCAATATTCACACTTATCACAATGTTAACTCATTTGTTCATGATTGTCTTTTGTGATTGTTAATTCTTTGTTTATACACATGTATGTCTATATACTGCATAATTTAGTTTTGTTAATTTCTATTTAAATTGTTTGTAAGCACTTAGAGGCTTTTTTGTAAATCACTATACAAATGTATATTATTATTATTATTATCTGAATATGCTCGTTTTATTTGCATTGCACTAGTTGTTTGCAAACATACCACATTTCTGTCATCAATCGTTATCTTATACTTGCAGCAAATTTCATTATATTTGTTGTGTTCTTTGCTCTCTGTAAGTGCTTGCTATGGTCAGGGATACCAGTTGGATTCTCCAGATGAGCCTGAAAAGAGACCCAGACATGTTGGTGCCTCATATGTTATGTACAATATGAAGCCTGATAAAGCCTGATCAGTATGGAAAGGTGTCAGGGCCTGAAATCAGGCTAAAGCCTGAAAACTGGCATCCCTGTATGGTAATTTCTAGTGCTTATCATCATGGTTCCAAGATAAATACATACATCTGCATTTTCTCTTTTTCTAAAAAAATTTGCCTGAAATTTTAGCTTTATTTAGAACTTATTGTACAGTATATATTTGCTTACGTGTAAACCTACCAAATTTATGTAAATGTTTGTTGGGAATATTTGCAAATTGTTTAAACAGTGGATAACAATCATTAATGAGATAAATAATCATGGTTCTTGTAAGCGTTCATTTGATAACATACCACCCTGCAATTACAAATCAACAAATTACAAGTTGCATCAACTTGCTTTTCTAAATCATTTCTTCACTTACATATACATAGGAAAAGTAAATGTTGCATGAAGAAAACTAGTTTAAAAGCTACAATCTATTTCATTATCAAAATATGCCTGAAATAATCTTTGCTTTTTTTGTTATCACACATTTCCATTACTATCTAATAAAACAAGAAAAATATTAATATGTATAATTATTTCCCACATATTTTCTCTTTGTGTAAAACATATATTTGCATGTTGTATATACCTTATTGTTTGATGGTAAAGCAAGACCTTCTAGTGGCCATATTCAATTTCTGGTGGCCATTGGGACTTGGCCCACTGCTTAAAGGGATGCCTGTAAAGTGTCTAACTCCATGAAAATTACTTGGAGCTTCCTCGTTTCTCTTCTACCGCGTTGTTTGGCTTATGGTAAGAGAAGAATAAAATAGGGTTGCCCCTTTAGTATGATGATATCTATCATTGATAATCATTCAGCTCAAGAGCATTAATGAACGGTCATAAACCTCATACACGTCATACAGTAATTTGTTGTAAAAGCTGACGCAAATTTTCGCTTTTTTAACCAGAAAAGCAGTGTTCTTTTTCAATGAAACATCCACACATTATTCGGACATATCTTACAATGATTTTGGTACAAGATTGAAGTCTCAAATGTCATTTTGGGCAATATCTGACACTTTACACGTGCACCTTTAAGATAATCAATGTGGTAGGTCCTGATGTTACCTGCTTGATAGAGCCACCATGGCCACCATGAACCAATAACAAGTGAATGTCTAGCCCTGCTATATCCCTATGCGTTGTAAACTAGTTTGGAAACATACCAATATGAATTAAATTATACATCTTCAACCCATTCAGGACTGTACTCGAATGTATAAAGCCCGGCGCAGACAGAGCCGACTCGACCCGATCCGACTGGTTTCAATCAGGCTAGAGGTGGGCCCGGTCGGTCTGATCCGTTTCATCGTGTTGAATTGGCCCCAAATAGCATCCGACTGTCTTTCGACTGGCAAAATGTGTGTCGCAAGGCACTGAAAACTGAGCCGATCCGAATGAAAACCAGTCGAATCGGGTCGAGTCGGCTCTGTCTGCAGAGGGCTTTAGGGCTAGGGTCTATGGATAATACTGTATAAGCAAAATCAGTCTGTCCTGAGCGGGTTAAATCTAAAAAAAAAAAAATTGCATGATCATTTTTTGAAAGATTGTTATCCTATACATTGAATGACGAAACGATGATACAGTTTAGTCTATAGTGAAAATAATATTGTATACATTTGAATGAATAAAATCATTAGATGACAAAAATGTCTGTGTGTGTGGTGGGTTCATCGTGTGTGTATTCTTTGTTTGTGTATGTGTTTATGTTTATATATCATGTAAAATATATATATATATGTATGTGTGTGTGTTTGTGCCTGTGTATGTGCATGTGTGTGTGCGTATGTGCCTGCGTGTGTGCTTGGGTGCGTGCGTGTGTGCTTGAGTGCATGCGTGTGTGCGTGCATGCATGGATGCTTGTGTACTTGTGTGTGTGCGTTTGTGTGTATGTGTGTTGAAATGTGCTGGCATGAATGTGTTTGTATTTTAAAAGTAAATTTGCGAGAAAATAATCATATTTAGTAAAATGATCAAAGATCTAAAATAATAAATTTGTGTCTTATTTGGCAGGTACCAGTTTGGATACCATAAAGAATAAGGACAGTAATGTCACATAAGGGCCATGTGTAGAGAGTCTTTCCAATTTATACCTTTAAGAACTTTGATCCAGTTCATTTTTAATCATGTTTAACCTTTTACAGAAAATCAGTATTAATATATACTCCGCAAAAAAAGAAACTGGACACTTGTACAAGTTGAAATATTTCATATTAATGTACGATAACGTGTAGATTATCATATATCAAATTAAAGGGAATTTAGTCCTCTGCATGCAGGGTATAAATTAAAGGTGTAATCGTTCATGCATGAAATGCCATGGACAATTAAAAATAGCAAGGTCTGTTTTCAAAAATAGCAAAAACAATGGAGGACCACACCATTCGACTGAATGATCAGGATGATAGTAAGCGTTTCACTTAAAACAAGATGTGCGGGGCAAGTAAATTATGACATTATTTAACTTTATTGTTATGAACAATCTCTGAAAATACAAATCTGTCAATAAAACAGGGCCAGGTTATGAGAGCATCATCATACTGGTCTGTATTATAGGCATGAAGCTTGTCTGTTTAAGTGTGTCCCCTGCAATTTTAACCATGGTCACCTAGAGAAATGTCATGTTAAAGACTGCCAACTTTTTGACCAATGGTGACATAAGGTTTTGAAGATATGTGGACTACGGTAGAATTCTTGAGAAGAATTTATACCATTTTTCATGCTGAAATAAGGGCACAAACTCTGGTTTCGACTAATAAACCTTTGCCATGGAGTTCCCTATTTTGTTACTTTTGGATAAAAATAAAACCTATAACGTTCACAATTTGTCTTCATTTATACTTTGTATTGAGATGAAGATAGAAAAGGTCACATTTGTATTGAAAAATTATGCCATGTCATGAATATAGCATTTTAGATTATGCTTATCAACATTTATATGGTTGAGTGGATGTTCCATTTTTGCTATTTTTGAAAACAGACCTTGCTGTGGTTAATTGACCGTGACAAGTCATGCATGAATGATTTCATTTGGATTTTATGACAATATTGAAGAGGGTCGTTTTATCTTTAATTTGATATACAATATCATATATTTTATCGTAAATGAATATGAAATATTTGGTCTTATACAAGTGTCCCAGTTTCTTTTTTTGCGGAGTATATATGTGACCGGCTAAAGCAAAACCTAAAATATCTAAAATAATAAATTTGTGTCTTATTTGGCAGGTACCAGTCTGAATACCATAAAGAATAAGGACAGTAAAGTCACGTAACGGCCATGTGATGATGATGATGATGATGATAATGATAATGATGATGATGATGATGATTATGATTATGATTATATTGATGAGGCTGATTATATTGATGAGGCTGATGAATAATGATGATGATGATGCCTGACCACCCCTTGACCGGTGATGGAAGTGGACAGCTGGAACGGCTGACAGGAACTCCACCTGACGGAACTCGACCTACAGAAGCCTGTTCAACATCTTGGTCTGGTAAGGAAAACAAATCAAAAATGAAAAACAAAAACTGAGTAGGAATGCAGATGAAACTAAAGAAATTATGCTAGTGAATGTAACATCAAATTTATGGTGGTGATGGTTATGTGATGGTAATGATAGCGATGATGATGATGATGATGATGATGATGATGAGGTTGATGATGATAATGACTGACCCCCCCCCCCCCCCCTTGACCGGTGATGGAAGTGGACAGCTGGAAGGCTGACAGGAACTCCACCTGACGGAAATCGCCCTCCAAAACCCTGTTCAACATCTGGTCTGGTTGGTAAACACATCAAAAATGAAATACAAGAAATGAAGGAGTAGGAATGCAGATGAAACTTAAAGGCAGAGGAAAAGAAATGATGCTACTGAATGTAACATTAAATCTATGGTGGTGATGTGGTGATGATGATGATAGTGATGATGATGAAGATGATTGTGCTGATGTTGATGATGATGATGAACACAACATTCCCACCAATGTTTGTGTCTACCTGTATTCCTTTCCAATTCACATTCAAATTTTCTCTCTATTTTTTTCATTTTTGTCTTACTTTAGCGCCCCAGTAAACATATTTTTTGTTCACAAACTTCCAATCAAATCTGGTTACAACAAACAAATCAATCATACACTTTTTATCCTCAAATTATCTTTCCACCTGTACCTATATATATATGTTCTCTTTTTTTTCTTTAGTAGTCTACAAATAAGAGAAATTGTGTCAAAGTTCAAATAAGATTGATTTACCAGAGTGCAACAGAGCATAAGATATGCTATTCATGAAATAGGTATCTACTCCTTTTGCTTGGCTGCACACAAGCTGTGCATAGCAGTGAGTTGAATTGCACGTAATGCAGCTTGGCTTTTTCAGTTATGTTGTAAAATACTACAAATATTCTACCACCTCTGCATTGGTGTGTTTGCGTTACCGAACAACACACCCTTCTGGACTTTTCCACATATTTTAGATCATTTTAAAAGTTGTAACATAAATACTTCAACATTGGAGACTTTCACAATCAACTTTTAGCAATTGTTGACAAGTAGGAGGCAACCAAAAAAATACACGGGGGCAAAGGGCGATTCGCCCCCGATACCTTTAAAATCGCCCCCGTGAGCCACGGCACGGGGGCGAAAAAAAAAAAAAAAAAAAAAAGATTTAAATTTTTTTTTTTTTTTTTTTTTTTTTTTTTTTTTTAAAACATCTTTTTGCATGATCGGAAAGTGCCAGAAACGTACCAAACATGGCATAATCAGATATATCACATCATGATAATCATTTATTAGACCCTTGAGCAGTGAAAATGATGTTAAAAAAAAAGAGCCCCCGTGAGCCCCAAAATAGCCCTCGTGAATAATTTCACGAGGGCGTTTTTTTCCCTCAAAATTTTCAAAATCGCCCTCGTGAAAAAAAAAGTATTTTTTTGGTTGGTAGGAGGTGATTTTCAAATAATAGAAAGAATGCCAACAGTTTGAGCCCAACACTGAAGTTGTCTTTGTGCTTCAACAAGCTTGGAATATAGGTGAGTTTTCTTTACTTTAGTGAACATGTTAGAATGAGGAAGTACATTTCATATTTCTAAAAACAGGCTGATTATACTATTTCTGTCTAGAAATACAATGCCATGGGCTGCAGTTATCTTGGGCAACATATCAATAGAATACAGACTCTTAATTCTATGAAGAAGTGCACAAACTTATATAATCAATAATGACACCATCACTGTTGTAATAATGATTTGACCGGTAGTTTAGCATTAGGTGGTGCTGGTATGAAATGGGCTTAAAGTTTGTCTTTAAAAGATTTTCACAGAGAATCCATATGATAAGAGTTTTTTTTAAGCATTTACACGAATATCTTACTCCAAAATCCCCAATGGGAACATTCCCCCCCCCCCCAAAAAAAAAAATGTGCTCAAATACTGCCTGTTTGACAACAAAAAAAAGCATGTGACATCACTGCATGCACAAATGTGCAGTTACCTTTAAAGGGAAACAAAACACTGGAATGTTTGCTTACTGTTACTGATCAGTGCATATAAGTCCTCGCATTTCTGGTTGTATTTTTCCTCTTGGATATCACAATCACATAATGAAAATAATCAATGTTTTTTAAACCACTATCTGTATTGACTGACCACTGGAGGCTGCCATATTTTCCAATGCTACCACATGGAACACATCAATATAAAAATACTGGATATAGCAACAGCGCCCTCTTCATCAAGCCAGCGACAGTGTGAAATATACACCAAATACAAAAGTGTTCCATTCACTCGCATAAATCGATTTACGCGAATGAATGGAGCACCTTTTGTATTGGGTGTACATTTAGATATTTGCGGCGGCTTCAATGTCGCGCATTCGGCAGTGTGCAGCGTGCTATATCCAGTGTGTATATCGATGATGGAACGTCACTTTATACAAAAGTGGGTTAAGTAACCGCTGTTGTTGAATTTGCTGCTACGTCTGCAGTGTGTATGTTACCCGCCTTTGTACTGTATGTGCAAATCAAATGACCTATCATGTACGTGGTACTGTTGGAAAATATGGCCGCGCCTCCATTGTTCAGTTAAAACAGATGATAGTGGTTTAAAAAAACATTGATTATTTCCATTAATAGTGATACCAAAGGGGAAATATACTACTAGAAGTGATGAGAATTATGTACTTGTCAGTAACAGTATAGACAAATTTCAGAGTTCGGCTTTCTTTTAAGTTTAAAGAGATAGTTGAGTTTTGGTATAGAGGGCGCTACACAAAAAAAGAATTTGTGAGATAATGAAAACACGACTGTCAATTTTGAAAGAGCATACAATTCTAATGACAGAATAAACTTTATTTGATCAAAATCGGTTCAGAAATGGCTGAAATATCCAGAAACATAACCATTTGTAATAATTGTGGTGCCCCACATTTATTAAATAATTTTTAACCAGCCGTTCAAAAAATTTTAAATGCTTCCTCTTTTTTAAAATGTACAAAAGAGGTTTTTAAATAGTTGTTGATTATCTATCTATTTAATCATTATTTCAACATAACATCATGTGCACAATATTTTGTTTAAAATGGTTGAAACCGATGAGTGAAAGAGAGCGCGCCCGTTTTAACGACTCCTTTTTAATGATAGCAGGCTTTTAACTTAGTCATTGGTCATTTTCTATTTCTTTCGAGCATCGTGGAGTTATAACTATTAGTTTGTAATGTAATGGTGCCGGTTTTGCTTAATAAAATTCAGTTTGACCAAAACTGTACTCTCTTTACCAGAACTCAACTATCCCTTTAACTTCCTTCTGTAATGATTAGTGTAATGATGTCATTTGGCCAAGCCCCTGCAATCATGAATATGGATATTTGAATCAATGATAATGTATTTGCTATGCAGGGCCAATTAATTATATTTTCATTATATCTATCAAGTACTGATACTCACGACCACTTCCTACACTCTTTATATTATTTCATATTACAGAGCCATGGCGAGTGCGGATGCTGTAGTTACTCAAAGTTTGGAATGCAGCCTGTGCTTCGACTATTTCAGTGAACCTAAATTCCTTAGTTGTGGGCACACTTTTTGTAAGGTATGTTTGGACCATCTCTACGAATGTCATCCCCAACAGAAGAAGATTTCTTGTCCGATTTGTCGTCAGATTACCAAAATCAACAATGGAGACACCTCTAAACTGAAAACTAACATTTTGATTAAGTCTATGGTTGAGGACGTGAAATCCGCCAAAAGAAGCTGCACGCTCTGTGACCCTGACAATAAATCTGCTGCGATACAATACTGCGCTCAGTGTGACGAGTATATGTGTGACCCCTGCACAGTGGCTCATGGGAAGTTTAAGAAGACCACTAAACATGAAGTGGTCAGCATGGATGACGTCAAGAGGGGAAAGGTCAAAGTGAAGCGTTTCTGTACCAAGCATCCAGAGGAAGAGAAGCTCTATGTCTGTACATCATGTAGGGTGTCCATCTGCTTCAGATGTCGCGTGATCGACCACAGCAAACCAAAGCACAAGATCAAAGAGGTGTCTGACTACGAGAAGACAATTCAGAAGCAAATAAAATCCCTTCAGACAAAAGCTACAACTAGAATTGCGACGATTAAGGCACATGCAGATCTAGTAAAGGAACAGGAAGCAGTTGTTGAAGTGGAACTTGATCAGAGGATAGCCGAGATCAACAAATCGTATGAAGAAGCAGTGAATCACCTCACCAGGCAACGCAATGATCTCATCTCCCAATGCAAACAAGCAAAGGCTACTCACATCGCACAACTTGAGAAGATCAAGGAATCCAATGACAAAGAAATGTGTTGCATTCGAAGTGCATCTGGGCTAGTTGGCAATGGTATCAAGGCACTGCTAGAGGGGCAGACACTGGCTGTGCACAACACGATTTGTTGTGATTTGGAGAAAATGTTGGATGAAACTCATCCTGATGCCACAAAGCCCAAATCCATAGCTGATCGTGCAAAGCGGGTGAAATTCATCAAAAGCGGTACTCCCAACAGTCTGGGTGATTTGCAACTAACTGGCTGGCAGCTTGAGAAGGTGAACACATTTCCACTCTCACATGACGACCCAATGGATGCACAGCCTTTGCCTGATGGACGGGTGGCTATTGGTTATAAGGGTGGGCAGGCTATTGAGATGTTCACTGTTGATGGGCCGCAGGAAACAGTGCTACGGGGTGTGTGGGTACTGTCTGTATCTGTCTTGTCTGACAGTCGTTACATTGTAGTAGATAGTATTGTTAACCAAATCACACTGTACACACGGGCATGGGAGAGGCTCAATGTTCAGTTCAACAGTGATGGATATTTGGGTGGCATGTGTGTAGACAGAGATGACAACATCTACATGTCAGTCACTTATTTTGAAATAAAGATTCTTGTATTCCGACCAGAAGGTGGTGCGCCGATTCGGGAGATTCTGTGCGATGTCTCTATGCAACATGAAATCTGTCACATGAATCACAGCAGAAGGCTGGTAGTGCGTGACGGGTCAAAGTCAGTCAGGGTCATTGATGACATGGATGAGGAAGGCACCATCCTTCATCACATCCAGGTGGATAGTCATGTTACACACATTGCTGTCCTGAAGGATGATAGCATACTGATTGCTAGCAGAAAGAATGGCCTGCTGAACATTGAGCTGTACACAAAGGATCTGAAGAGAATCAGAGCGGTCCTCAAGGACTTTCCACTGGCAAAATACTTACATAAATTGGTTGAGTTGCCCACAGGAGAGATTGCTGTAGTATCAGCAGACCAATTCATGGTCTTCAACAAAATCTAAACATCAAAAGAGAAACCCAGGCATACAGGACTGGTACTGAAAATGCATACATGTTCAATCCTATTTTTATTTAAATTTATTTAAGATTTTCTTGCATTATCAATAAACGCATAATTGAGTAATCCATCAATGTGGATTGAATAAATTATAATGAAATGAAATGAAATGAAATGAAATGGATTTATTGTCAATAATAATAATCAGTTCAATAGTACAAATTAATGAAATATCTTGAATTGACAAAAGGGGCTAACAAAATAGCATAGTGCTAATCGAGGTTAGTCCCGAAATTAGTGATTTAAACAAACAAAATACATTTCAGCTGAACTACTAGTAACTTATTTACACTATATACATAAATTGAATTTGTAAAAATAAAAAAAATTAATTAATATATACATACTTATATACATATCAAATATTTATAATAATAACAGATAGATGAATAAATAAATGTATATTTGTTTAATTATACTCGCTACAAATATACTCTTTTAGTGCTTGGCAAAAGCTTTTCCGCCTATTGTTTTCTCTCAAGTTAATCGGTAGTTGATTCCACAAATTTGGTCCTGAATATGAAATAGATTGTTTTCCTACGTTTGTTTTAATTCTAATAACGTTTATATTACATTTCCTTTTATTCCGCGTTTCATACAGATGATCAATAAATGAAAAGTAATCAATGAATCTATGAGGTAAATTATTATTTATCAAATCATGCATGAATACGCAAATCATATAACGGTATTGCTTAAAAATATCTAACAATTTTAATTTAAAAAATAGTGGACCTGATGGATGTCTATAATCTTTAAACGCTAAGACCCGTGCGATTCGTTTCTGAAGCATCAACAGAATATAAATTTGTTTTATTTTCTGAACCCCAAACCTCTAGACCATACGTTATATGTAAATGAAAGACGAAACCAGGGGGGTGTTTTACAAAGATTTTAAGTGGCACTTAACTCTAAGTTGGACTTAACCATTATGGAAAGCCGTTTGTAGCCTTGGAATACAATATTTTCCAAAGCAAAAAAGCAAGAATTTTTGAATTTTCATAATTAGTACATCAAGAACATGAAATCCCCTTGATAATAGAACATAACATTGATTTGAATCAACATGTTATGCTTTTTGAAAGAAAGTTTACAATTTGTTTCAAAGAAACTTGTGGCTTTCCATAATTTCTAAGTCCAACTTGGAGTTAAGTTCAACTTAGGAACTTTGTGAAACACCCCCTGGGTGTAAGCAAGGCTTGTAATATATTGCTGGTTCCTGGTTACATGGTTGAAGACCATAATGGAACAGGATTTCTTGTAGGAGAGCAGGGGCACACCATCCTATACAACTATGTTAAGTAAGTCAAGTTAACCACTTGACTACAGGAACTGGGTGGGTTGTGTACAAAGTCTATGGAGATTTCAGAATCTCGAAGGGAACGGGTTAATAAGTTATTTAATCCAGATTCATTTGTGTGATGCATCTGTTGAATTGGTGTCTTTCCTTTAACTCTGAATCAGCATGTTATAACTTATAAGGACCTACTTCATAGCTGAACCCAAAAATATAGAATACTAAGTCAAACCTGTGTAAGTGGTCACCTGTCTATATAAACAGCCAACCTGCCTATACAGTGGCCACTAAGCATATTCCCCTGCAGGGAAAAACAATGTCATAGAACCTGTCTATAGAGGTCACCTGTCTACAATGGCCACTATTCATGTTTCCTTCAGGTGGTTGCTATACACAGGTTTAACTGTATTTACTCAAGATTTATTTGTGCGATAAACTTGTTAAATTGGTGGGTTTTTCAGTGTACTGTTAATCAATGTGTCATAAGGACCTACTTAAAAGCAGGCAACAATAGCATCCCGAGCAGTCTGACTCTGCTAGTCAATTGATGAAGTATGCATCATTGCATTCATATTAGTTTCTGAATAAAATACAATGTACATACATCTGCATTTTCTCTATTTCTAAAACAATTTGCCTGAAATTTTAGTTGTATTTAGAATGTATTGTACAGTGTATACATGTATTTGCTTACGTGCAAACCTACCAAATTTATGTAACTGTTTGTTGTCTAATATTTGCAAATTGTTTAAACAGTGGAACAGGAAATAACAATCATTATACATTAATGAGATAAATTATCATGGTTCTTAAGTGCTCATTTGAAAAGATCCCACATTGCAATTACATATCAACAAATTACAAGTTGTATCAACTTGTTTTACCTTTCTAAATCATTTCTTCACTTGCATATACAGGAAAAGTAAATGTTGCATGAAGAAAACTAGTTTAAAAGCTACAATCTATTTCATTATCACAATATGCCTGAAATAATCTGCAGATTTATTCTTTGATTTTGTTGTTATCACACATTTCCATTACTATCTAATAAAAACAACAAAAATATTAATATGTTTTTAGTATTTTCACACATATGTTCTCTTTGTGTAAATCATATACTTTCATGTTGTATATACCTTATTGTTTGATGGTAAAGCAAGACTTTCTAGTGGTCAAATTAAATTTCTGGTGGCCATTGGGACTTGGGCCACTGCTTAAGATAATCCCTGTGGGAGCCGGATCTGATGTTACCTGCTTGATAGAGCCACCATGGCCACCATGAACCAATAACAAGTTAATGTCAGTCCAGCCTTGCTGTATCTCTATGCCTTGTAAACTAGTTTGGAAACATACCAGGGTAAAATCAGTAAAAAAAAAATCAGTAGATAGCACCTAAAATGACCATAGGGTATTATGTGAACAATTTCTGAGTATACTGTACATCAGACTGGAAAAGTAGCCCCCTAAAAGTAAAAATTAATTATTGCATTGAAACATACATATGTGACCTTACACCACAAAACGACCGTTATGTCGCTGTGGTAGTTTCTCTTTTATTAGCTAAAATAGCCAAATTTTGTTCAAAATATGAGATTTAGGATTTTGGTATTTCCTGAATAAGCATATTTTAATCTAGCTTCTGTAACATTTTGAGCGTCGGAAATCATGTTTAAATATTATTTTTTCATGCAATAAATGTGATCTAATTACAGCACTTTAATGGAAACTGATCTTTTAAATGCCCCGTTTCTCCCTTATTTTAAAAATGCTTCAGCCATATTCCAAATCTTTGGTGTTCATTTTGAGAGGGTTTGTTTAGTCCAAATATGATGAATGATATACCATTTTAAAGGTAATGACTTCTATTTTAATGTTTTATGAAAAACAGCACAATCAGTTTTCCCGACTTATTGGTCGTTTTGTGGTGTAAGGTCACATATATGTACCAATATGATTTCAATTATACATGTAGATCTTCAACCCGTTCAGGACTGGACTCAAAAATATTTGGGCTAGCACGGGTCTATGGATAATACATGTATATTTAAGCAAAATCAATCAGTCCTGAGCGGGTTAAATCTTTTTTTTTTTATTTAAGAATTAAATTGCATGATCACGTTTTTTTTAAAGATTGTTATCCTATATATTGAAGGATGAAACGTAATACAGTTTGGTCTATAGTGAAAAAAACTATTGTATACATTTGGATGAATAAAATCATTAGATGACAAAAATGATGTGTGTGTACGAGGTTCATAATTTGTGTGTCTGTGTGTGTTTTCTTTGTTTATGTATGTGTTTATGTTTATATAAATATATATGTTTGTGCCTGTTTGTTTGCATGTGTGTGCGTGTGTGCCTGCGTGTGTGCTTGCGTGCGCGGCGTGCGTGCATGCATGCGTGCATGCTTGTGTGCGTTTGTGTGTGTGTTGAAATGTGCTTGCATGCATGTGTTTGTATTTTAAAAGTAAATTTGCAAGAAAATGATCATTATTAAAATTATAAATCTAAAATAATACATTTGTGTCTTATTTGGCAGGTACCAGTCTGAATACCATAAAGAATAAGGACAGAAATGTCACGTAACGGCCATGTGATGATGATGATGATGATGATGATGAAGATGAAGATGAAGATGAAGATGAAGATGAAGATGAAGATGATGATTATGATTATGATTATATTGATGAGGCTGATGAATAAAGATGATGATGACTGACCACCCCTTGACCGGTGATGGAAGTGGACAGCTGGACGGCTGACAGGAACTCAACCTGACAGAACTTGCTCTCCAGAAGCCTGTTCAACATCTTGGTCTGGTAAGGAAAACAAATCAAGCATGAAAACAAGAACTGAAGGAGTAGGAATGCAGATGAAGCTAAAGAAATGATGCTAGGGAATGTAACATTACATTTATTGTGGTGATGGTTATGTGATGGTAATGATAGCGATGATGATGATGATGATGATGATGATGATGAAGCCTGTTCAACATCTTGGTCTGGTAGGGAAAACAAATCGAAAGTGAAATACAAGAAATGAAGGAGTAGGAATGCAGATGAAACTAAAATGCAGAGGAAAAGAGGTGATGGTTATGATGATGATAGCGATGACGATGACGATGACGATGATAGCAATGACGATGACGACGACGACGATGATGACGACGGCGACGATGATGATGATGATAATGACGATGATGATGACTGACCACCCCTTGACCGGCGATGGAAGAGTAAACTGGACGGCTGACAGGAACTCCACCTGACGGAACTTAATTGCCCCCCATAAGCTGTTCAACAATGGAGTTGAAACTAAAAGAAATGATGCTACTGAATGTAACATTAAATTTATGGTGGTGATGGTGATGTAATGGTAAAGATGATGATAGTGATGGTGATGATGATAGTGATGGTGATGATGATGAAGATGATTGTGCTGCTGTTGATGAAGATGATGACAATGAACACAAAATTCCCACCAATGTCTATGTGTCTACCTCTATTCCTTTCAATTCACATTTTCCCTCTATTTTTTCATTTTTGTCTCACTTTAGCGCCCCAGTAAACTTTTTTTTTTCTTCACAAACTTCCAATCAAATCTGGTTACAACAAACAAAGTATCTTTCCACCTATACCTATGTTATCTTGTGTTTCTTTAGTAAAGAGAAATAGTGTCAAAGTTCAAATAAGATTTATATACCAGAGTGCAACAGAGCATAAGATATATGCTATTCATGAAAACTTGTTTACTCCTGTTGCTTGGCTGCCCACAAGCTGTGCATAAGCAGTGATTTGAATTGCATGTAGTGCAGCTTGGCTGCTCTGTTGTATAATATTTTACCACCTCTGCATTGGTGTGTTTGTGTTACCGAACAAAACACCCTTTTGGACTTTTCCACATATTTTAGATCATTTTAAAAGTTGTAACATATATTACTTCAACATTGGAGACTTTCACAAACAACTTTTAGCAATTGTTGACAAGTACATGTAGGAGGTGATTTTCAAATAATAGAAAGACTGCAAACGGTTTGAGCCCTACACGGTAGTTATCTTTGTGCTTCAACAAGCTTGGAATAGGTGAGTTTTCTTTACTTTAGTGGACATGTTAGAATGAGGAACTACATTTCATATTTCTAAAAACAGGCTGATTATACTATTTCTGTCTAGAAATGCATGCCATGGGCTGCAGTAATCTTGGGCAACATATCAATTGAATACAGACTCTTAATTCTATGAAGAAGTGCACAAACATTATATATAATCAATTATGACAACACTGTTGTAATAATTATTTGACCGGTAGTTTAGCATTAGGTGGTGCTGGTATGAAATGGGCTAAAAGTTTGTCTTTAAAAGATTTTCACAGAGAATCCTTATTCATTTAATGCATTTCCAAGAATATCTAACTCCAAAATCCCCAATGTTAACATGATCCCCCCCCCCCAAATGTGCTCAAATACTGCCTGTATGACACAAAATCATGTGGGCGATTCCACGCAAAGTGGACATTTGACCAACAATTTTACAAGCATTTTTATTATACAAATTTGGTATCATATCAGTTTAAAGCTTAAATTCAATATTTTTGGAATTCAAAGAGAAAATTTTAGTTTTCCATAATTGTAGTTGTTTTTTCATAAAAAACTTTATAACCATAATTGAACCCCCCCCCCCCCCCCTCCCCAAATTTGACATTTTTGTGAAACGATAAATCAAACGCAGCATCCTGGAATTACTTGATTGAAGTTCAAAAATTGTGTCTGAATGATGTTCCGTTACCGTGGAATTGCCCATGTGACATCACTGCAGGTGGAAATTTGCAGTTACCTTTTAAAGGGAAACAAAATGCTGGAATTTTTGTATATTTCCTCTTGGGTATCACTTATAATGGAAATAATCAATGTTTTGAAACCACTATCATCTGTATTGACTCACCACTGGAGGCTGCTATAGAGTGGTGAAGTGTGATGTCATCTATGACGAATTTTAAAATTTGAAATTCATTCTTTGAAAGAGCATATAAGAAATAATGTCTAAATGGGCCATTCTTTGAAAAGTGAAACTTTTTAGGAAAATTGAAGTTTTATTTTTCTGTAGTTTTGTTCCATTTTTGGAATGATCCATGTGTAAAGTTTCATGAAATACATGATTTGAAGTTTAAAATGAAACTTTTTTACTCATTTGCATAAATTTACATATTTCAATATTTTTCTAATAATCATAATTCAGAAAATAATCAAGATATCAAAAGGTTAATTAGCAAGCTCATTCTTCTCACTTTCCTGTACAGGTTGATACCAACTTTGTAAAAATTCAACCTTTCATTCTTTTCTAAACCCGATATTATAAAATTCCCATTTTTCCATTCATATTGTACATGTCACACACGTGACCACCCCAAAATGTCACACACGTGACCAGACGTTGCCACATAATTAAGTACTATAAAAAACAACGGTTTGATATAATTCTCATTCATTGCTATTGTTGTACTTACAAATGTATAGTACTTCTCTGGTAATAAGATGAACATTATAGCTATTCATATTTTAAAGAATTTTCCAAATGAAATTTAGTTATGAAAAAAGCGCTCCGTGCGAAGTCACACACGTGACCCATGCCATTTGACCTCTGACATTGAGTTACGTAATCTTTTGTGTTAAGTTTGAAAGACTACAACATATTCAAGTCACAAATGAAGTAAAAATCATTATAGTCTCATACTTACTGAAATATAAGCATCCCATTTCAAAATTTATCATGTTTTGGGTCACACACGTGACCAAGAATGGCCCAAATACTGAAAATCAATTGAATATGTTAAGTATTTGCTGAGATATGCCCATCCGAATGATTTTTTCCCAATAGGCAATCAGTGTTATTGCACTGGTTCATAACTTTATGAACACTGATTGCCTATTGAAGTAAAATTAATTTGGATGGGCATATCTCAGCCAATACTTCGGTATTTAGACATTATTTAGACATTATTTGTCATGCTCTTAATGAAAATGAAGTTCAAATTTTAAAATTCTAAAAAGAGATTTTTATGACATGGCTTCTGTACTCTTACATGTATGTTCTCCAATGCTACCACATGGTACGTCACTGCAGCAAATGTGACCTTACACCACAAAACGACCAATAAATGGGGGGAAAGGGTTATGCTGATTTTCACATGACAATAAAGTAGAAGTCATTACCTTTAAAATGGTATATTTGTCAATTTTGGACTTAGAAAACCGTCTCAAAATGAGTGCCAAACATTTGGAACATGGCTGAAAGAGTTTTAAGGTTACGGAGAAAATTGCCGCTTTAAAGATCGGCGTCTATTCAAGCGCTGTAATATGATCATTTTTATTTGAAGAAAAACAATACTTAAACATGATTTTTGATGCTCAAAATTTCACAGAAGGTAGATTAAGATACCCTCATTCAGGAAATCAAAATCCTGAATCTCATATTTTTTTTTTTAATTGACTATTTCAGCTAATAACAGACAAACTACAGTACCATGGCGACAAAACGGTCGTTTTGTGGTGTGAGGTCACATATGAGCATCTACTAACAAAAGTGGGTTATGTAACCACTGTTGTTGAATCTGCTGCTATGTCAGTGTGTATGTTACACGCCTTTGTACTGTATGTGCAAATCGAATGACTTATCATGTGATACTGTTGGAAAATATGGCAGCCTCCAGTGTTTAGTCAAAACAGATAGTGGTTTTAAAAAAAAACATTGATTATTTCCATTAATATTGATACCAAAGAGGAAATATACTACTAGAAGTGATGAGAATTATACAAAAATGCCAGAGTTCGGCTTTCCTTGTTTAACTTCCTTCTGTAATGATGTAATTTGGCTAAGCCCTGGCAATCATGAATTTGAAGGGGCATGGCTTATTAAGTCACAGAAGGCTTATTAAGTCACAGAAGGCTCTCAAACTGGTGAATATGTGTCTGTGTGTTTTTCTTCCTTTTTTGTAGTCATATTTAAAGGGATAGTTGAGTTTTGGTATAGAGGGCACTACACAAAATAATTTTTTGATGAGATAATGAAAAACTGAGTGTCAAATTTGAAAGAGCATACAATCTTAAAGAGGTAGTTCAGTTTTGGTATAGAGGGCGCTGCAACAAATAATTTTTTGGTGAGGTAATGAAAAACCCGAGTGTAAATTTAGAAAGAGCATACGATTTTAATGCCCTTTTTTTGATGAAAATCGGTTCAGAAATGGCTGAAATATCAATAGATATATCCGATCGTAATAAATCTAGGGCCCAGATTTATTCAATGATTTTTGAAAAAACTTTTTAAATTCCTTAGCTTTTTCAAAAAATGTTAAGAGGTTTTTAAATAATTGTTGATAATCGCTCTATCTAATAATTATTTCAACAAAACATCACATGTATAAATTTGTATGAAAAATGGTTGAAACCCATGCTTTTTTAGAGAGCGCCCTCTTGTGGCTCTTTTTTTAATGATAGCAGGTTTTTTAATTAGTAGTTTGTAAATTACTATTCATTTTGAGCATGGTGGAGTTATAACTATTAGTTTGTAGTGGTATTGTGCAGGTTTTGGTAACTAAAGCTCAGCCTTACCAAAACTGTACTAGTAATGGCTGAAATATCCATAAACATAACCATTTGTAATAATTGTGGGGCCCCACAATTATTCGATAATTTTGAACAAGCCATTAAAAAACATACAAAATGCTTCCTCTTTTAAAACATTTGCAAAAGAGGTTTTTAATTATAGTTGTTGATTATCTCTCTTATCTAATCACTATTTCAACAAAACATCACATGCACAATATTTCATTTTAAATGGTTGAAACCAACGTGTGTTTAAAAAGTGCCCTCTTGAGTTTTAACGGTTCTTTCTGAATGATAAAAGGCTTTTTACTTAGTCATTTGTAATTTTGTATTCCTTTCGAGCATGGTTAAGTTGTAACTATTAGTTTGTAATGTAATGGTGCAGGTTTTGGTTACTAAAATTCAGTTTGACCAAAACTGTACTCTCTTTACCAGAACTCAACTTTCCTTTTAATGTAAACTCACGCTGGAATATTGACCAACTATGAAAAAGGATATTTGAATCAATGGTAATGTATTTGCTATGCATGGTCACTTAAATGTATTTTCATTATATCTATTAAGCACTGATACTCATGACCACTTCCTACGCTCTTTATACTATTTCATATACAGAGCCATGGCGAGTGCGGATGCTGTAGTTACTCAAAGTTTGGAATGCTGCCTGTGCTTCGACTATTTCAGTGAACCTAAATTCCTTAGTTGTGGGCACACTTTTTGTAAGGTATGTTTGGACCATCTCTACGAATGTCATCCCCAACAAAACCAGCTCTCTTGTCCAATTTGTCGTCAGATTACCAAAATCAACAATGGAGACACCTCTAAACTGCAAACTAACATTTTGATTAATTCTATGGTTGAGGATGTGAAATCCGCCAAAAGAAGCTGCACACTTTGTGACCCTGACGATAAATCTGCTGCGATACAATACTGCGTACAGTGTGATGAGTACATGTGTGACCCCTGCACAGTGGCTCATGGGAAGTTTAAGAAGACCACTAAACATGAAGTGGTCAGCATGGATGACGTCAAGAAGGGAAAGGTCAAGGTGAAGCGTTTCTGTACCAAGCATCCAGAGGAAGAGAAGCTGTATGTCTGTACATCATGTAGGGTGTCCATCTGCTTCAGATGTCGCATGCTCGACCACGGCAAACCAGATCACGAGATCAAAGAGGTGTCTGACTACAAGAAAACAATCCAGAAGCAAATCAAATCCCTTCAGACAAAAGCTACAACTAAAATTGCGACGATCAAGGCACATGCAGATCTAGTAAAGGAACAGGAAGCAGTTGTTGAGGTGGAACTTGATCAGAGGATAGCCGAGATCAACCAATCATATGAGGAAGCAGTGAAGCATCTCACCAGGCAACGCAATGATCTCATCGACCGGTGCAAACAAGGAAAGGCTTCTCACATCGCACAACTTGAGAAGATCAAGGAATCTGATGACATACAGATGTGTTGCATTCGAAGTGCATCTGAGCTAGTCGGCAATGGTATCAAGGCATTGCTAGAGGGGCAGACACTGGCTGTGCACAACACAATTTGTTGCGATTTGGAGAAAATGTTGGATGAAAGTCATCCGGATGCCACGCAGCCCAAATCCATAGCTGATCATGCAAAGCGGGTGAAATTCACCAAGAGTGGTACTCCCACCAGTCTGGGTTATATGCAACTATCTGACTGGATGCTTGAGGAGGTGAACACATTTCCACTCTCACATGATGACCCAAAGGATGCACTGCCTTTACCTGATGGACAGGTGGCTATTGGTTACGTTGGTGGGAAGGCTATTGAGATGTTCACTGTTGATGGGCCGCAGGAAACGGTGCTACGGGGTGTGTGTGTATTATCTGTATCCGTCTTGTCAGACAGTCGCTACATTGTAGTAGAGAGGCTTGATAGCAAAATCACACTGTACACACAGGCATGGGAGAGGCTCAATGTTCAGTTCAACACATTTATAAATATTGGCAGCATGTGTGTAGACAGAGATGACAACATCTACATCTATGTGGGTTTTTTAATGAAAGATAAGATTCTTGTATTCCGACCAGAAGGTGGTGCGCCAATTCGAGTGATTCTGTATCATGACTTAATAATGCTACAGGAAATCTGTCACATGAATTACAGCGAAAGGCTGGTAGTGTGTGATGGGTTGAAGTCAGTTAAGGTCATTGATGACATGGATGAGAAAGGCACCGTCCTTCATCACATCCATATGGATGGGCAGAATGCACACATTGCTGTCCTGAAGGATGATAGCATACTGATTGCTTCCAGAAAGGATGATCTCCTGAGTATGGAGCTCTACACAAAGGATCTGAAGAGAATCAGAGCGGTCCTCAAGGACTTTCCAATGGCAGATAACGTACGGAAATTGGTTGAGTTGCCCACAGGAGAGATTGCTGTAGTATCAGCAGACCAATTCATGGTCTTCCACAAAATCTAAACATCAAAAGAGAAACCCATAGAGGACTGGTACTGAAAATGCATACATGTTCAATCCTATTTTATCTAAATTCATTTAAGATTTTCTTGCATTTTCAATAAACGCAATAATTGAGTAATCCATCAATGTGGATTGAATGAATTATAATGTAAATGAAAGACGAAACCAGGGGGTGTTTTACAAAGATTTTAAGTTGAACTTAACTCTAAGTTGGACTTACCCATCATGGAAAGCCATTTGTAGCCTTGGAATACAATATTTTCCAAAGCAAAAAAGCACAAACTTTTGAATTTTCATAATTTTTACATCAAGAACATAAAATCCCCTTGATAATAGAACATAACATTGATTTGAATCTACATGTTATGCCTTTTAAAAGAAAGTTTACAATTTGTTTCAAAGAAACTTGTGACTTTCCATAATTTTTAAGTCCAACTTAGAGTTAAGTTCAACTTAGGAACTTTGTGAAACACCCCCCTGGGTGTAAGCAAGGCTTGTTATATATTGCTGGTCCCTGGTTACATGGTTGAAGACCATCATAATGGAACAGGATTTCTTGTAGGAGAGAAGGGGCACACCATCCTATACAACTATGTTAAGTAAGTCAAGTTAACCCCTTGACTACAGGAACTGGGTGGGTTGTGTACAAAGTCTATGGAGATTTCAGAATCTCACAGGGAACGGGTTAAGTTATTTAATCAAGATTCATTTGTGTGATGCACTTGTTGAATTGGTGTCTTTCCTTTAACTCTGAATCAGCATGTTATAACTTATAAGGACCTACTTCATAGCTGACCCAAAAAATATAGAATACTGAGTCAAACCTGTCTTAGTGGTCACCTGTCTATATAAACAGCCAACCTGCCTATACAGTGGCCACTAAGCATATTCCCCTGCAGGGAAAAACAATGTCATAGACCCTGTCTATAGAGGTCACCTGGCTACAATGGCCACTATTCATGTTTCCTTCAGGTGGTCACTATACACAGGTTTGACTGTTTTTACTCAAGATTTATTTGTGTGATAAATTTGTTTAATTGGTGGGTCTTTCAGTCTACTGTTCATTACTGTTCAGAAGGCGACCTTCTGCTTTCTTTCTTTGTACACGCAATGGCCCAGCGTATTTACTTTTACTTATGTATATTTTGGTTCTATATTTTGTATACTGTTTGCATACCTTATTTTCTATATCATTATCCATGTTGTAACTGATTTGTTTATTGATTGCAGAAAATAAAGTCTTTGAAATGAAAATAATGTGTCACTAAGGACCTACTTAAAAGCAGACAACATTAGCATCCCGAGCAGTAATGTATGACTCTGCTAGTGAATTGATGAAGTATGTATTATTGCATTTGTATTGGTTACTGAATAAAATACAATGAGATTAGCATCTGGCAGTGGCATCAGAAATCATGACAAATAATACATTCAATTGAATTGTATGATAGTCTTTTGTGATCACATTATAATAATTGTACATAATGCATCTTTTCAAGTGTGTGTGATATGGAAACACATGTTTAGCGTTGTTCATCATCATGATACATCACACAGATATTAGTCAGTTTAACGTTTTATATCTGAATATGCTCAAGTTATATTTGCATCTCTCTGCATTGCACAGTGACATACTAGATGTGTGCAGACATACCACATTTCTATCATCAATCGTTATTTTTGCAGAAATTTGCATATTTGTTGTTCTTTGCTCTCTTTAAGTCCTTGCTATGGAAACTAGTGCTAATCATCATGGTTCCAAGATAAATACATAAATCTGCATTTTCTCTATTTCTAAAACAATTTGCCTGACATTTTAGTTGTATTTAGAATGTATTGTACAGTGTATACTTGCTTACGTGGAAACCTACCATATTTATGTAATTGTTTGTTGTCTAATATTTGCAAATTGTTTAAACAGTGGAACAGGAGATAACAATCATTATACATTAATGAGATAAATTATGGTTCTTAAGTGCTCATTTGAAAAGATCCCACATTGCAATTACATATCAACAAATTACAAGAAAAAGTAAATGTTGCATGAAGAAAACTAGTTTTAAAGCTACAATCTATTTCATTATCACAATATGCCTGAAATAATCTGATGATTTATCTGTTGCATTTTTTGTTATCACACATTTCCATTACTATCTAATAAAAACAAGAAAACTATTAATAATAGGTATTTATTTTCTCTTTGTGTAAAGCATATATTTGCATGTACGTATATACCTTATTGTTTGATGGTAAAGCAAGACTTTCTAGTAGCCAAATTAAATTTCTGGTGGCCATTGGGATTTGGACCACTGCTTGAAGGGATGCCTGTTAAGTGTCTAACTCCACGAAAATTACTTGCAGCTTCC